>CM076581.1:1250860311-1251141382 GCA_034641835.2 Pinus albicaulis | reverse complement strand
ATCTTGGTGTTACATCTCCTTGGGTTGGGGTTTTGGTCGTTTAGGGTTTTCTCTTATTTCCCAATTCTAAAAATGCCCATGAGCCTCATTGTAACACAGTTAAGAGGAATTTAGCTGCCACATATCTTCTCAAAGATAAGCTACCATCACCAGAGCTAGTTCCTTTCAATTCTATTTGTAAGAATTTTCAGTATTTGATATTAATGAAATGAAATATTATCTATGTTTCATCTCTATATTTTTTATTATATCTGTATTCTATTTCATTCCTTGTTAAATTCATATCACAAGCTGTTTTCACAATCTAATTCCCCTTTTCTTCCCTTGATTAATCCTCTTGTCCTTGCATATGCAAAGGTGTATTCTAGCATGGTCTCCTTCTTAATCATCATGTCATAGCTTGCTATAGTATATATGCTTGCAATTCACTCATGACAAGATGACATCAATCTGACAAGCCCCTAGTCTAAGGTAATGCATGATGATACACTGACTGAGTTGAAACTGGGTTGCGGGATGTTGGCTTGATGGGGCCTAGACCCAGGTTTGATGTGGCTATGTAGTCCAACAAAACCTGCTATTACTGGCCCTTTTGGCAACGAAATTCTTGAGCAAATTGAAGTCTTGCTCAAGGAAATATAGGGGGATGCTAGAACTAGGTTTATGCATCCAGAGGGATAGAGGATTGTGAATTTAGGGTTTTTCCTTCTTTACATAGCTTCACAGGTGAGAACTATCAATAATACAATTGTTATTCAACACATCTACTGAACTTACTAACAGACTACGTGATCTTACTTATTCATGCATTAAACAAAGTAAACAACCATAAACAAGACTATGATATTTAGTTACAAATCAAAACCATTATTCAACATAGATACTCATAAATAGTAAGTAAAGAAAAACACATGAACAAAAAATAAGATCTATACAATAGTTATTTCATTCATTTCTGAGATCTTTCTCATACATTCCAATTCCACCCTATGCACAAAGCTACAGGCCCCTGCACACACAACTGCAGGGGTTTGTGCACATAGTTTTATATTTCCTAAGGTCTCTATGTAGACAGTTGCAAGAGCCTTTCCTCTAACCCAAAACACAGACTCTGACTCAAAACAATCTTACATGAAAATGCATCTCCATAGATCTATCATTCAAGCCTATCTTTCACCTTTATCTAGACTCCTTTGTAAAGGTTTGGAATTTACAACACCATGGGAGGAGTCCAACATTCACAAAACAATACCATCCCATTACATAATAAGGGGCTTTGACCCACCCCAACATCCCTAAGACTCAAAATAGACTTTGCACTGCGCACTCCACTCCTTGATCTATGAAGTCTTTCTCTGTTGCTTACTTTGCGAGGATTCCATATCCAACATGCGTTGGGTTGATGGGGCCTAGACCTAGGTTTGATGTGGCTGCACAATCCAACAAATCCCTCTATTACCTTCTATTTCGACAATGAATTTTTTGCACAGATCGAAGTCTCAACCGAGGCAATATAGGGGGATGCTAGAACCAGGTTTCTACATCTAGAGGGGTAGAGGATCACGGATTTAGGTCTTTTCCTTCTTTACAGAGCTTCCTAGGTCAAATTTATCAATAATACAAGCCTTTTTAAAGAAATTTGTTGAACTTACTAATAGACTACGTGGTCTTACTTATTCATGCATTAAAAAAAATAAACAACAATAGAAAATACTACGCTATTTAGTTACAGATCAAAACCATTATTCAACATAGATAATTATAAACAACAAGTAAAGAAAAACACATCAATATAAACTCAGATCTATCCAACAACTATTTCTTTCATTGCTCGGATATTTCTTATACATTCATTTTCCACCCTCCGCACACTACTGGAGGGTCCTGTGCACATAGCTGTAGGGGTCTGTGCACATAGCTACAAATTTCCTAAGGTCTCCATGCACAGAGTTGTAGGAGCCTTTCCTTTAACCCAAAACAAAAACTCTGACTCAAAACAATCTTACTTCCAAATGAAATTTATTAGATCTATCATTCAAGCATATCTTTGACCTCTATCAAGGCTCCTTATAGGTTTGGCATTTACAATACCATGGTCCAAAACCATGGGTGGAGTCCAACATTCAAAAAATAATCTGATCCCATTACACAATAAGGGGATTTGACCCACCCCAATACCCCTAAGACTACAAATAGACTCTGCGCTATGTTCTATGCTCCTCGATCTTTGGAGTATTTCTTTGCTACTTACTTCACAGGTATCCCATCTCCAACAAGCCCCCAACACAAAACTATGACTCATCCTGAATCACAACGATGGTGTGCCTGCTATCTTTGCTTTGATGCAGCTTAAGGAATACTTCAACGGTGGAACTAATTCAATGCATTTCTTCTGAAATTCATTGATTTATTTGAGCAACATCTCTATGACCTTATTGATTGTATTATGCTCAATTCCCTTTTGTGACTCATGCAGTGTTTTCAACTTCTATTCTACATTTTGGAGAGCTGACTGGCCTCAAATTCCCATGGCTCTATCCAGGATGCAAGTAGTTTCAACTTTATCTTTTAAATTTTTACCCTCTTTGAGATGGGTAAGGCATTGCATTAGTGCTATGGTATCTGCAGTTACCTTAATCTGATCCAATTATTCAAGTTTCTCACGCACTTTGGCTTCAATATTATATACCTGAGGGTCCTCCTACAGTGAGGACCATACATCCATAAATTCCCTAAAGACATCCGCACACTCCTGTATGAGGGACTCAATTTATTCGATGGCCACTTTCAGATCTATTTCATTCTGCTCTCCTATTTTTGGTGGAGTGGCAGGCTGAAATTGCAACTTCACCTTGACGATTTTCATATGCATTTCCATGTTTAATTCATCAAATTTGGCCTGAGAATCCTTAACAGTTGTGGAAATCTGGGAAATTTTCTCTTTGGGCACATCTATAGCCTGAATCTGGAGCTCTAGTAGCTCGCTGCAAGCTTTATAGATAGCCTCCTCCAACTTTTGTCTTTTCATTTCCTCAGCCATGTGCTCTTGGACAACAAGATGTTTTTCCTTAGCCATGCTCTGCCTTTCATTCTTTAATTCCTTCATAACCATGAGGGTGTGTTGTTAGTGAATCTTCAACTCTTCATCGATGCCCTGGTGGAATTCGTGCAAAGCCTGCAGTGGCATCACAAAAAGGTCCAACATCTTTTTCTGACATCAGACTTCCTGCTTCATCTCCTCGACCATATCAAAAATAAATGTGCCTACAAGGATAGGCATCATACGGTTATCAGAAGTCGGCACCAATTCACGTGATGTTGTGCTTACACCTACCTGTGCTCCACTTGGTTGTACCACATTCACTTACAATTCTCTCACACTCACCTGAAAAACACTCGTCTACACCTGCAAGTATTCCAAGCCCCTATGAACATCAACCAACACTTTCTTATATTGTTCTTCAATATTTCCTGATAAGTTCTTAGTGGCCTACTTCACGGTGTCCCCAATTTCATCGAGGTCCCTTTCAGTAAGGAACATTTCTTCCGGACCAATGAACCTTGTCAGACTTTATCTTCTTTCTCATGCCAACCTTTTGTGGCTATCATCTATTGGTTGTAAAATATGGGTCCACACTGATATCACCACTGATAATGTCATCCCCTTCTGTCTCCATAATCTTTTCTTCGATTTCTTTCTCAGTAACAAAGGTGAATTTTGTGCCTTTCTTTCCTGTAGCTGTAGTCGGCTTCACACCACTAGTTCATTCCTCCTCTGCACCTTCAGCAAGTGAAGTTAACCAATCGCTCAGCCAGTGATTGATGATGACCTCCAAATCTTCTTATTTGACAAGGTACGACACTCGTATCAAACCCCAAAGAGGTCCTTCGTAGCCTAAATGTGTATGTGATGGAAGTCCATTTTGAACTCCGTGACCTGCCGATACTCCTCCAAAAATCTGGGTGATAACCGAAGATTTTGGTTAATAAATGTTCGTAAACTCATTTCAACTCCTACCTCCTTACAATCCATTTCTTCTGGGACTTATTTTGCTTCATCATCATTTGATTCTATTGCCATTGACTTTTTATATCGATCTTGATCTCCCTTACTTGACTGTGCCTTCAATATTTTCCTCTAGGGAAATGACCTTAACACTAGTTTCTTTGACTTTGCGAATGGAGCCACACCTGTGGTGGTCTAATTTTTGGGAGACCTCGGCCCCCTGGCAGTGGCAGGCAGTGTAGTCATCATTAGAAATCCCAATACTATGTGAATAAAATCATGTTCAATATCCTCATAGCTCTTCTTAGAAATACAGTAGGTCTCTTAGCTCTCTTGCAGACAAATTATCACACTTCTAACACTTAGCATGCAAAGTGTTCGAATGGGAGTGGGATCCTTGCTTTATAGAAAATTTAAAATTCAACTCGAATCATTGCCTTTACATACTCCTCATAAATTCCAATTTGGTAGCAGATCCACCAAAATATGCCCTTAATTACATCCCTCCCGCTCCTTTTAATGGCCAAGTCATTGTCCAATAAAATTTTATTGTTCCAACGGTCATATTTTAGATGAAATATGCGAGACTTACCCCTTTAGTGAAGTCCTACCTTCCTCGGCACAGTAACCTTCAGCTGCACCTACATTCAATATATTGCGCAATACTCCTAATGCACTGGAGCCACCCTCCAACATAATTGTTCCACATCTATTCACCTCGGTATCTGAATATCTCCTCCCCCAACACAATCTTATTGGCCAGGTTCAGACTGTTGATAAAATTCTTGGGTTTTTCCAACTACACAGCCCAGTCACATTGTTCCAGAGTTCTTGGTTCCTTAGTAATTCAGAAGAGTCATTCTTTAACTTCTTGAAGAGCCTCATTAATACATTTGCAACCATCAGTGAAGCTATATGTTAACAAGAACCCTTATATCATCACATCCCAATCCACAGTTCCATGGCACAACTCTGTTTCAATATACCATTTCTGAGGTATTGTTTCCAAGGAATGAAAGAACACGTTCACCCATTTTGGTTGAGGTTTTGTAGCCCAAGTTGCAGTCCAGCGAGCTAAATGCTCACGAGGATCTTTTTTACCGTCAGAATTCTCTGAGATCTTCATATCAACATAACTGTTACACCATTTTTTTGGTCATCTAACCTGTTACTATTAGATGGACTAAAGTACACCACGTAAGACCAATTTTACCATAGTAAAATTTCTTTCGCTATGAAAAATAACTTAATAATCCATAATCTATTAAGATGTTTATGGTTTAAATAGCAAACCCCATGAGGAATAATTGAATAAATCCTTATTTGTTTGATTTTCCTCCAGGGATACTTAATTAAACCACTGTTTAATTAATATTCTTGGTCATATTTAACCCAAAACAGGAAAATTAATTACATAAATCATTATTTATCTTATTATTTTCTAGGAATAATTATTTAAATAATATTCCTTGTCAAATTTGACTAAATCATTTCTAATTAATTGAATAAATCACTATTTATTTAATTATTACTCAACCAAATTCATAAAATAATAAATAAATCATTTGTTTATTTATTATTTCTCAATAAAGGGATTTGACCAAATTCAAATTCCTTTTCCCTCCAACAAAAATAATAAAATATTCCATAAAAGTTGGATCTAGATTTGGTTAATAATATTTTAATCATGCACCAATATCTAGAATAACTCAATTTTTTTTTACAAATAGAAGGGTTTTTCCATTCATTCACTACCTTTTGTTGCCTAAATATCACTCTGGATCTATACTTTTGGTTTGACTTTGATCCTCCATCATTGTCATATTTTTCTACTTTTTTCTTGTGAGCTCCCTTTGAGTTCCATTTTTGTCTGGGTTTTCTGCACCATCAAGAGAGAGATATCTTAGATTTAAAGTGCTGAGGACATACAAGAACCCATCCCATTGAGGGGGACTAGTAACATCTTTCTATTTTCCCTTCCTAGGTGTCATAATACAAAAAATTCTTGTATTGTTCATTAGATGCATGGAGCAAATCTTGCTTATTATTTGTTTTTTAATGCCTTTAACTACATAGATCTGGATTTCCGTAGCATTTATTCTGATCACTAACTGCAGATCTAAGGAAATTGACAACCATATTTGATGTTAGGGTTGTTTTTTATGCACAGCTAAAGTGATATTTTTTCGTACGCTTGCGATTATAATTCACACTAACATTAACCAAACCTTGGCCTCATCAACTTGAAAAACTCCATCCATCCTCCCAAAATTTCTCTATGTGCACCTCACCAACAGACTGTAGTGGAAAGCTTCATACTTCTATTCTTCTGGTATCCTTTTCTCGAAATATTCCAGAAACAATACAACATTCCTCATTCCATCATAAAAAGGCAAGTCACGCATTTATGGTTAGACACAACGCAAAGATTTTGTAACCATGTTGCAACACTTAGTGGTTACTTCATGCAAATGATTATGCTAGTGTTCCAACTTCTCAACATAATCTGAAATGCAGGAATTGTCACACTTCGAACATATTCTACCATCCGAGATGGGATTGATCCAGTCTTCGTCATACACAGTGAGCTTATCAATCTAGTCAATCACATCATCTTCGTAGTCATGTTGGACATGCTTAGTATAGTGTGCACCTTCTGAAGGATCCAATGGCACTACAACTTGAGTACCATCATCTTCAAACACCATTTTCCTAATTTTCAGGTTGATTATAGCACCTATGTCATAATTCCAATCAAATCCCAGTAGTGCAGGATAAGGATTACTATCATCAACAATATTGATGACCTCGAAGTCAACCTGCGCGCTTGATCCATCAATATCTACGTTGATTCCCTGAAATCACCACATAAGAATAAACTTCAACTAATTCTCCATCCTCATCTGAAAGGGTGACCATTGCATCTTAGGACCTTCCATTCATTCCCATGTTTGCTTCGGCAGAACGTTGGCATCTGATCCTAGATCCAGAATGACTTGATCCATCTCGTAATCTCTGATCTGTGTAGTCAACCACATCTCCCAACTGGTTCTCTTCTTATTCTTGTACGCTTTGTTTACTATGCGATTTTCGAGTTGCAACCTTTCCTAGCTAGCATAGTTATCTATTATTTCTTGTAATCTTTCTACAACCTTCAGGTCCCTCAACAATTTCATACACGTCTGCAAAAAGGACACAAATATAGGCTGGTCAACTTCCTTTATATCAGCATTCTCCTCAATCTTATTCTTCAATGGAAATCATTGTCTCTGTGTGGTAGTTGGTGAAGCTTTAGGAGTCATAAATGCCTTCCATGCTTACATGAATGTCTCTTTCTTATGATGCACATTAAATCCAACGTTCTTATATTCTCCTTTCCTTACCCAGGTCTTAGTCACAACCATTTTTCCTTCTATGTGGTCTCCTCCAGTACTCACACCATTGCGTGTTACTATGTTAACGCTTGGATATGCCTGGTGTGGTTCAACCCTCATAATTTGTATATTTAGTAATGTTCCAAATGGGGAATAATAGGCTCAGTAGGGAATATCTTAAGATATTCCACTATGGAATCACAACAATATGGAATTAAAAAAATAGATCTAAACCAGAGATAGACTGTTAGGGCATTTACCAGATGCATCACCTTCACAAGGAAGGGTGAAATCCAGAGGCTTCTTGGCCCATTCTAGACTCTGTCTATAGAAGATTGGTAAAACACAGCAAGTGTGGGAATGACACACTCATATTAGATTTTATTTCTCTTAGGAACCTTAGATATATAGATCTAAACAATGGATCCAAAAGATAAGCAAAAACCAAACAAGGGAGAAGCGGGAAATTCCACTCTCAGGAAAATCTGCAATAGGCTCAAGGAGGATGTTGTATTAGCAAGCGGATGTAAAAATAATGTAGACTAGGGCTGGTTTCCCTTATTTTAGTCTGTGTGGGACCTCCATGCAGAGTTTAAACAAAAAAAAAAAGAGTTTAGAGGGCTTAAAAAGATCTCCCACAATCAAAACTAGCTGAAAATCAGCTAAAGGAGAGGGCTGAATTAATAGAGAAACCCTCCTACAGGAATTCCGCAGTTTCTACTGGAATTCATTGTAAATCAGCCATAAAACTTATATTACAGTATGGCAGCAAGAAATCAGATCCATAATGAAGTTCCCTTGTAGAAGCATTAGAATTTACATGAAGCAAGAGAAAAAATCCTTTAGAAATTATAGTTGAAACACATGGAAAAGCTGCAGAAAGACTTGACAGCGTCCTATATGAGGAGCTTCAGCTGCTGTAGGTTAAAACTAAAATATGCAACTGATAAATGGCTGAAAAATTTGATCCATATCAGATCTGGAAACTACTTAGCCTTCTTAACAAGATCCCCTTGGGGTTTTATCAAAATATTGCATAACAAAGTGTAGATCTAGATTTTAATACACTGAACTGTACAAAACTTCAGATATTTCTGAAGACGGATTTCATTACATTACATATCAGATCTGAACATGAATAGATCAGCAAGCTAATTTACAAATATCAAAGGGAGAGGCAAGCCTCAATTACTAGAGAGCAAGTACAATAAGAGATACAAGCAGTAGTGAAACATGTACATGAAAATAATGTAGTTTATGGAAGAGACTGCAGAGTAGCTTGAATGAACTGATACAATAGATAAGAATTACAGATCTGAAAGTGAAATGAGAGTAAGATCCTCTTCCGGGTGGTCACAAGACACCCTCCCTGAGAGAAATCTCCTCTAAACAACTAGATCTTGCAGATCTAGTTCCCCCACTTGCTGCAACTCACAAGCAGATGGAAAACCCTCAACAGGACCAGCGCTGCTATAGAGATGAAGCTTGGCCATAATGAATAATAGTGGAGAGATGCATCAAAATCCCCTCCAAAGAGCTACTCCATGGGAGGAGAGAGGATTCCTAAACAGGAAATCCTCTTCCCTTAGGCTAAATAACCAAGAGACTTGAGTTGCTGTAGCAACTTCTCAAAATTATTCAACAACCTTTGCTTGCTGCCTCTCCTTCTTTTTATAACATGAGGGCTTGCCAAAACCCTAAACCACCTTCTTCAACTTATCCTCTTTCACACAAGAGATCCTCTTATAGAAGTACGTTGTGCTTGATGGATAAGCTTCCCTCCAAATTGTGTTGTAGGTGGGGCCAAGTTTGACCCATTCAAATGAATTTCCCCTTTTCACACTTAGGGGTGTTTAATATAATAGCCCAGATTTTTCCTCTTTTACATCGGGCATGTATTTATTCTCAACTTAGGAGTTTAATAAACCTCCTTCACATAGTTTTATTCATGAATAAAGCAAACTAATAATAAAATGCAATATTCCCATGAGCTGCAAAAATTGGGAATATTACAGTCTCCCCCAGCAAAATGTTTCTTGTCCTCAAGCAACTCTTATTGTAGATGCAAGCCATATATTCCCTCCAAATGGCATCCACATAAGGAAGGCTTCCTACATTTTTTGCAATAGATTATGTATGTTTGGTTCCAAAGTTGTCTTCTACCCATGCATGAGATGACTTCCAACTATGAGGTTAGGTGTCCTCTTCTTACCATGAAGCAAAAGATGACAAATACATGATGTCCAACACCATCATAAACAAATGAGAGACATAAATTAAGGTGGCTCCTCCCATAAAGGAAAAGCTTCATCATGCAGAACATCCCTCCATTCCATGTTTGTGAACTTGAATAAGCATTGCTATGCCTCCATTCTTAGGATCCAAACTCCATCATTTCAGCATTATGCAAAGAAGAAGGAAAGGAGTAATATGGGTAAACAAAATATGTCAAACCATATTCTCCCAAAATCAACCACCAGAGCAAGGCCCTTTGCTGCCATCCTCCATATCCTCCATGTAAGATGGACAAGCCATGCTTCCCAAAAGATGAGGTGCATGCCTTTCTTCACTGCAAGTTATCTTTGATAAGGCATGAACCAGAAAATTATGAGTCATGGGGTGGTCACCATACTCATTCAAAAGCATCAAAGCAATAAGGGATCTTGCTGCCCTCTTTCCTCCTCATGTGCATCATGAAACCAAACCATGCTAATGGACATATGATATGTCACATCAGCCCAATACAAAGTACCATCATCAATGCACATCTTGAGATGATCATGCCAAATTTCTCACCATGCTAAACACATAGACATAGGAGATGTCATGTGGTGGCCAAACCTTCTCAAGTGAAACAAAATTGTACATGCCTTCTCTTTCTGCAACATAACATTGAAATCCAAGGCATGATTCAGAAAATAATGAGCTATTGGGTAGCAAACATACTCACCCAAAAGCATCCATAGCAACAAGGACTTTGCAGCCTTCTTGCCTCATCAACATGTGGATCTTGGAGCAACAACACAATGATGAACATGCAAAATGTCTCATCAACATCGTACAAGCAAGCTCCCTCATACCACACCATGTGAGAGTCATCCCTACTCCCAAGCCAAAGTTCATGCATGAAATATACCTCCAACAGAAATGGATGTGGACATATGAGACATACTTCAAGCATAGGTGAATATATGGACATAAGATTTAAATTTATGATGTCCAACTCTCCTTCTAACAGCCACATCATCCATGCTTCCTCTTCATATAATATACTAATGATGCACCAAGAATGAGATAAGAGAATGAGAATCTTTGGGTAGAGAACATGCTCACCCCAAGGCAACCAGCGCTGCCATGCCCCCTTATACCTTTCAAAACTGCTCTTCAAGGCATAGATCAGAAAAATAGGTGCCTTTGGAGAGTGATAGGAGTGTCCCAAGGGCAAACAACATAACTAAGCTTGCTGGTCCATATATATCTGCAAGTGATCATGTGACCTCTTGCTTACCATCCTCATCCACTCACTCAAATATGGAAGTTGAGTGATGTGCTGCATAATCATGGTATTCTCCAATTGCAGAATACCATCTCCTTTAACCCACTGAAGAACTTTGCATCTCATGGAATACTGAAATGCATCTCTGTTGTGATCTCTTAGTGAGACCTTCTTCTCATGTATGGTCTTCCAAAACCAATGAAGCTTTGGATCTGCAGTAATACCTTCAACAAGCTCCAAGAATGATGAAGCTTCTTTGTCACAGCCACTATGTGACAGTGCTGTGATATACCTTTGCTTCAATTTAGCACTTTGATCTAACCCTTGGCTATGCATGGATCTTGAAATAATATGTGTTGAACTCTCATGCATACCTTGGATCAACTGATATGTGGGAACCTCTTGAAAGAATACAAGAGTTCCTCCATCCGGATCAATGATGCCTCCAAATGTTGGTAAGAATGATGGCCTCCTTTCTTCAAGTATACCGGCACTAGAATCTTTCTTCTCCTCCTCATGCATGGGGACCCCATATGTTATGAACCCAAGACTACCTTGCAAAGATGCAAGTGCCTCTTCTCTATATGCAAGCTCCTTAAGATTTTCTTCAATGCTTTCCAATGTTTGAAAAAGAAGTAATGAGATCTCTTCTTCAGCCATTCTCCCTGCCTTGTGATGACAGGAAGTGCATAGTTCTTCCACTTAATCTTGAAACCCTTTAGGATTTTATTTTCATCTCTTTTCTTCATTGCTATACCTCTCACCTTCTTCAGAGAAAGTGGGCATAGTGGATCTATGAGGAGATCTTGGATCCTCCGGTCTTCTATTTTGCTGGTAGGAAGTGCTAAGGCTTCCTTCTTCTTCTTGAAATCTCATGCAGCTCTTACTGCAACTTGCTTCTTCTTGAAACCCTCTAGGAGTCTCGGTGCTTCTTATTTCTCTCTTCTGATTTACCTCTTGGGAGAGGCCCTTATTAGATATGAAAAATGATGAGAATAATCTCATCTGCTTCATCAAGCTGTTCTCTGCTTCTGCTCATTAATTCACTGGTAGCTTGATCTCACAGGCTGTGCCAGAGATCATGCTCTGATACCACTGTAATGTTCCAAATGGGGAATAATAGGCTCAGTAGGGAATATATTAAGATATTCCACTATGGAATCACAGAAATATGGAATTACACCAATATATCTAAACCATAGATAGACTGGTAGGGCATTTACCGGATGCATCACCTTCACAAGGAAGGGTGAAATCCAGAGGCTTCCTGGCTCGTTCCAGACTCTATCTATAAAAGATTGGTGAAACATAAAAAGTGTGGGAATGAAACAATCCTCTTAGAGTTTATTTCTCTTAGGAACCTTATATCTACAGATCTAAACAATGGATCCAAAAGAGAAGCAAAAACCAAACAAGGGAGAAGCGGGAAATTCCACTCTCAGGAAAATATGCAATAGGCTCAAGGAGGACGCTGTATAAGCAAGCCAGTGTAAAAATAACGTAGAAAAGGGCTAGGTTACCTTATTTTATGCTGTGTGGGACCTCCATTCATAGTTTCAGCAAAAAAAAAAGAGTTTATAGGGCTTAAAAATATCTCCCATAGTCAATACTAGATGAAAATCAGCTAAAGGAGAGGGCTGAATTAATAGAGAAACCCTCCTTCAGGAATTGCGCAGTTTCTATTGGAAGTCACTATAAATCAGCCATAAAACTCATATTACAGTATGGAAGCAAGAAATCAGATCCATAATGAAGTTCCCTTGTAGAAGCATTAGAATTTACATGAAGTAAGAGCAAAAATCCTTTAGAAATTATAGCTGAAACACATGGAAAAGCTGCAGAAAGACTTGACAGCATCCTATATGAGGAGATTTAGCTGTTGTAGGTTAAAACTCAGATCTAAAACTGATAAATGGCTGAAAAATCAGATCCATACCAGAGCTGGAAACTACTCTACCTTCTTAAATATATCCCCTTGGGGTTTTATCAAAATATTGCATAACAAAGTGTAGATCTAGCTTTTAATACACTGAACTGCAGAAAACTTCAGAGATTTCTGAAGATGGCTTTTATTACATTACATATCAGATCTGAACATGAATATATCAGCAAGCTACTTTGCAAATCTCAAAGGGAGAGACAAGCCTCAATCACCAGAGAGCAAGTACAATAAGAGATACAAATAGTAGTGAAACATGTACATGAAAATAACGCAGTTTATGGAAGAGACTGCACAGTAGCTGGAATGAACTGATACAAAAGATAAGAATTATAGATCTGAAAGTGAAATGAGAGTAAGATCCTCTTCCGGGTGGTCACAAGACACCCTCCCTGAGAGAAATCTCCTCTAAACAACTAGATCTTGCAGATCTAGTTCCCCCACTTGTTGCAACTCACATGTAGCTGCAAAACCCTCAATAGGACCAGCACTACTATAGAGATGAAGCTCGGCCATAATTTCAGATAGTGGAGAGATGCATCACAATCCCCTCCAAAGAGCTACTCCATGGGAGGAGAGAGGATTCCTAAACAAGAAATTCTCTTCCCCTAGGCTAAACAACCAAGAGACTTGAGTTGCTGCAGCAACTTCTCAAAATTCTTCAACAACCTTTGCTTGTTTCCTCTCCTTTTTATAACATGAGGGCTTTCCAAAACCCTAAACCACCTTCTTCAACTTATCCTCTTTCACACAAGAGATCCTCTTCTAGAAGTACATTGTGCTTGATGGATAAGCTTCCTTCCAAACTGCGTTGTAGGTGGGGCCAAGTTTGACCCATTCAAATGAATTTACCTTTTTCACACTTAGGGGTGTTTAATATAATAGCCCAGATTTGTCCTCTTTCACATTGGGAATGTATTTATTCTCAACTTAGGAGTTTAATAAACCTCCTTCACATACTTTTATTTATGAATAAAGCAAATTGATAATAAAATGAAATATTCCCATGAGCTCCAAAAATTGGGAATATTACATATTCTGAGCTGGCTACTGACTACGCTTCTCCTACATTTTAGCTAACAAAATGGGACATTATTTGATTTCATGACCAAATTCTTGACAATACTTACAACAAGCTGTAGTAGGATTTTGGTAATCCCTGGAAAATATCCTGTATGTACACAATTGTAACATATGATTTTTCCTCATCCACCACCAACGCCTCCTCCTCAAGCATGCCCTCAACCTTGGAAACCTCCTCGCTCAGTTGACGAACCCAAATCTTCACTCCTTTCTACCTACATTCTATATGGACCATGACTGTTCGACAACATCAGGTCATAGCTCTTATAATGTTGCTCATCATGTCCTGCTGAACTACATAAATTATAGAACAATTGCTTCGATGATCTCACAAACTTTTGCAGTAGGTGAAAATAATCCGTAGAATGTTGCCCTACAACTTTGCATATGCTACTACATACATGGGGCACTATGCTTGTCCCAACACCCGATCTAGGTTTCAATGGGCTCGACATCCCAACGCCTAAATAGTCTCTATAAATAGGGTACTTCTCTTTATAATGACCCTCTGCTTTGCAATTGATACACCAGAATTCTGACCTTATATTAGATCGAACCTCCTTTCCCTTCTTTAGATCCTTTAGCTCCATATGCAAGCTAATCAATTGAGTTTGAATCTATTGCACTCCTATTCTTGTATCATCTACTAGATATTCTTCAAGCTCCATCGCAATCTCCAGTGCTTCAGCCTGAGTTACAATATTCTGTTGTGACAGTGATAGTCTAAGATGAGGAAAAAACGCAGTAATGAACCATTCTCTATGTTTTTAATCCATGATATGAAAAGTAATTTGACTCAATAGTGTCGTAAACCTCTTATCTACCTCCCATACGGTCTAAGTCACCAACTTCTTAATTTATTTGATCTATGTGATATATTGGGACTACAACTTTGGTTTCTTGAATTTGGCATTCAAAATAGTCTTTGTCTCAACCAAAGAAGAATTTTCATTCATCATAACATATTTCATGTACCACGACAATGCTCTATCATGCAGCACTGTAACCAACTATGCTTTTTTCATATTTTCATTTGTAACGTTCTGCATACTCCATATTTCTTCTTCAACAAACCAAAACTATTCAGGATCATCTAATCGCTTGAACATAGGCATCTTCGAGGGTTAAGCCATGGTGAATGGGGGAGGTGTAGGTGGAGGAACATAATGGAATGGTGTGATGATGGGAGTGGAAGGTTGGTGAATTTCCTCAATGCTTTTTTGACTTTCATATCTCAACAAAAAACTTCTCAGGGAATCAAGGTTGATTTCTCTTTCTCTTTCTCTTTCTTCAGACCCAAACAATTTCCTGTATTCAGTTTCAAGGTAAGTACCCCAGTTTGTCCTAAATATTTTACAGCTCCATGTAGCACCAAGTTCTCTTTCATCAAGCATCAGTCTAAGCACATCTGAAGTACACCCTTTTCACATAGTAGCATTTTAATCCAGAAATTCAGTGAATTTAGGTACTTACCTCTAAGGCCTCTGAAGAACTTGCGCTCTACTTCACTATAATACACAAAAGCCTCAATCGTGAATTCGGTGATAAAACCTCCAAGGATATTGTCTATGCAATAATCAATAGCCCTCACGATCTTGTTATCAGTCTTTTTCAACTTCTCAATCAGATTTTTGGTCCATGCAGTTGACTTATTATTGAACCGACCCATTTGCGTAGCTAGTCTTCATATCCACTCGTAAAAATCACTATCAAATGAAGTGAAAAATATCTTGTGTGTGTGTGTATATATATATATATATATATATACTTCTGTAACCAATGTTTAGTAGAGATGCACAGGTTTCTGATTTCTTCCACAACAAAGTCACGTTCTTTAAGATCAACCCAATCTTCAATATCTTTCTTAGATGGATTCCACATCCATATATCCCTCAGTCAGATCCCAGTCCAAACCTGACAATCTAACCAATTGTTCACTTGATGGGGCCTAGACCCAAGTTCGATGTGGCTACACAGTCCAACAAAACCCATTATTATTGGCCCTTTTTGAAATTAACTTCTTACGCAGATCGAAGTCTCGCCTGGTGCAATGTAGGGGGATGATAGAACTAGGTTTCTACATCCAACGAGATAGAGGATCATGGCTTTAGGGATTTTCCTTCTTTACATAGCTTCGTAGGTCATATTTATCAATAATACAAGTGATGTTCAACACATTTGTTGAACTTACTAACAGACTGTGCGACCTTACTTATTCATGCATTAAACAAAGTAAAAAACCATAAACAAGACTATGTTATTCAGTTACAGATCAAAACCCTTATTCAGCATAGATACTCATAAACAACAAGTGAAGAAAAACAAATCAACAGAAATTCAGATCTATCCAATAATTCTTTCATTCATTGCTCATATCTTTCTCATACGTTCACTTTTCACCCTACCCACATAGTTGCAAGGCCCTACACACACAAATTTAAGGATCTACACACACAGCTACAAACTTCCTAAGGTCTTCACACACACAGTTACATGAGCCTTTCCTCTAACCCAAAACAAAAACTCTGACTAAAATCAATTTTACATCCAAATGCACCTCATTAGATATATAATTCAAGCCTATCTTTGAACTCTATCTAGACTCCTTATATAGGTTTTGCATTTACAAGACCATGGTACAAAACCATGGGTGGAGTCCAACGTTCATAAAATATTCCCATCACATTACATAATAAGGTGATTTGACCCACCCCAATGCCACTAAGACTCAAAATAGACTCTGCGCTACGTGCTCCACTCCTCGATCTATAGCGTCTTTCTCTATTGCTTACTTCGCAGGGATCCCATAGCTAACACGGGATGAGAGAGGGTGTCAAGGACTATGCAATTTTGTGGCTAAAGAGGTCAAGGGTGAGGTTTGAGCCTTGATACTACGCAGTGCACACTTCAGGCTAGACTGGACTTGAAAATTGTACAATTGAGGGATTTAGGAAGCCAAGCTGGATTCAAGAAGCCAAGCCGAGGGCTTGAGAACTAAGAAGCTGAGGGCTTGAGAAGTAAGATTGCCAACTATATAGTGTTGGAAGGACATGAAGGCTAGGTGATCATGAAATAGCACAATTTAGGAGCTCAAGGACGAGGCTTGAGGACTGAGGAATGAGACTACGAAATGCACGGTCCAAGCTTGACTAGAGGGAAATATTGTACAATATGGTTGCTTATGGGTTGGGCTTGAGCATTTAGATTGTGTAGTGCACAATTTTTGGAGGTAGAGACTATGCATTGTGAAGTTCCAAGAGATAATTTTTCTGCTTGAGGACTTAAAATGTGCAGTACATAGTAGCGGAGGGTTGGATGAGGTTGAGTGGTCGATTGGGGAGTTTTCCTAGTTTTGACTAAGTGTTGTCTCAATGAGATGAGGTTGAAAAAACTAAATACCTGGACATAATCACACATTTATATTACTTGACTACATAGGAACACTCAAAACACATGAAAAACAAATTTTCCTCAATGCGACAGCTTCACGATGGCCTTTACCAAGTGTGCCAGAAAAGGTACACTTTTCAATGAAAATTATGAAACTTGTACGACAATTCTTAAAACTTTGGAAATGAGTACGATAGATGTTTTCATAATAAGAACAACTCATTTACATAATAACTACACCCTAAAAACATCAAAACTAGATTGTGTACAAAGTGCGACACTTTAATATTCTCACAAATGGGACCATAACACTTAGAGAAAACACACGCAACCACTCCTAAAATTTGCGATAATAGCATGAAAAGTCAAAGTAGGCTCCGAAATTTGGATGTAGGCCAAAATTTTGGAGGGTGTAATATGCCAAAAGGGAGAATGCAGTAATACAAGAAAATAATAAATGTACTACAACAAAGTAAACATGTAATCTAAAGGCACCATAACAATGTACATAATAGCTGAGCCATTTTATTATATAGGAGGTGGAATGAAAGTACAATAGTGCTCAATATATGAGACACTCAAGCCAAAGAGATGGCCTAGAATGACCCTGAAGTCCTCCCACAAGAGGGACTGTGTAACTACTGAATTCTGGAGGAAAATATTGCATTATCCCTTCTAGAAATGTCGGGGTAGCAACTGCTAGAAAATATGGCAATGTAGATCTGGCAGTTCTGGAGCTTCGATGGTGCTGAAAAT
This sequence comes from Pinus albicaulis, assembly GCA_034641835.2. NCBI lineage: Eukaryota > Viridiplantae > Streptophyta > Pinopsida > Pinales > Pinaceae > Pinus > Pinus albicaulis. The sequence continues at coordinate 1,251,123,338 of CM076581.1, read as the reverse complement.
TGAGATTAGGGCTCTATGATGGATACCTAGGATAACCCAAAAAGGATTTTCCAGATATATGAATCTAGGAAAATCACCCTCTTAGGGCTTCACTATAAAACTACTGGGTATGAAGATCTACTGCATAATCTGATCAAAGATGGCTGCAATATGATGTGCAATCAGATCTATGCAAGAAGGGTTGATCCCTTCACTAGATCCTTGGGCTAAAATATCAAGATCTAGCTCCTCCAATCTTCTCCACTGAATGTGGCTGATGATTACTCAACAACTTCAAAAAACTATGCTATCAAGGAGGGAGGCTCTCTAGCCTACTACTAAATATTTCAAATCAGCCCAAAAATGGTAGAAACCATGAATGCAAAGTGAGCAGATGGTCCCTCAAAATATTTCCAGCTGAAATGTTGAAAAAATCCTTCCTCCAATAGCTCTATAGGTCTGGACTGCGCAATCCTTGAGGGGCCTGCTACTGCATGGAGGTAAAATCTAATGGCCTGAATTTCGGATATATATTTTCTACTCCTGAAAGGCTAAAATTTAAGAACAAGGTGAAAGGATGAATCCTCCACCAGTTTCCTAGCTGAAATGTTAGAAACAACCTCCACCTCTTGAACCCTCATGCAGTAATTGCATTATTCCTGAGAATGAATGTGCTATAGAGAGTGGCTGAATATGGCACCAATGCATAATAATGAATATATCTCAATAGAAACCTTCCTAGAGTAGGAACTCGAAGTCCCCTATGGGTAAGGGTGGGATTTCTACTCGAAAACACCCTGTGCTAAATAACACTATAGGCTTAACTAAACAACATAAGCATGCATATAAATGTCACTTGAAAAATCTAGATCTAAACAGATCAAAAATATGATACAAAGCCTTCCTTCTATTTTTCCTTCATCTTCCTTATATATATTTTGAGCCTTCCATAGCCCTACCCCACCTCATAACTACATTGTACATGTGGCCACTAGCCTCCATGAAGACTGTGTTGTCTCTCCACAATCTCCATCATGTCTGCATTTAATTCCCATTCTCTCCATCGTGTGTGCATTATATGCACCACTTCCTCCACTATCTCATCATAAGTGTTGTATGATCTTACTTTGAATGAACTATGATCTCAGTTGACCTCCTCCACGATCCTCATGACTTTACATTGAAGATCCATGATCTCCACTTTCCCTTCATTTAAGAAGCCACTCCACTACTCCATAATGTAGATCTAAATGTAAATTATCCACATTCACACATCAAAAGTAGATTTTATTCATCTGTGGGGTTTATGGGTCCCTCCACCCTCTTATTTACTTAATTAATTAGGAAAAATTAAGAACTTTAATATTCCAATTATCTTATGAAAAATTGGGAATGTTATAGTCCTCCCCACAAAATTTTTTCTTGTCCTCAAGCAACTGCAAAAGTGGATGCTACAGCAAACATCCTCCTCCAAAATGGCATCCTCATATGGAAGGTGTCCCCATCTGCCACAATGTGTAATGCATGCCCAACTCCAAAGATGCCTCTCTAGAATGTCTAGAATGGCTTCCAACTAAAAATTTAGATGCATCTCCTCATCAATGAATCTCCAAGTGGCAACCATATCTTTTCCAACATACTCCTCTATGCATGAGATACATACAATAAAGTGGTCTCTTCCCAAAGTGGAAATTTCCAACTCATGAACTATCTCTCTAACCCATGCTACATAGAGTAGATTTCATCTCTCAATGCTCTCATCATTAACCCTATTTGCCTTGTGGGATCTAAGCATCACATAAACATAGTGCAAAATAAGAAGTAGAGACATATCGATGAACATATAAAATTTCAAACCATATTCTCCCAATAACAACCACTGTAGGAAAGCCTTCTGTTGCCAGCTAGATCATCATGAAAAGAAGTAAGAGAGCCATACTCTCTCAAAAGAATCTATCACATCAATTCTTCTTGTTGCCATTCCAAATCAACATCAAATCAAGTATGAGAGCCATACTCTCTCAATAGAAGCCAATGCAGCAATGCCTCTTGTCACCACATCACATCATCATTATACCAAGTAAAATGACCATAATCTCCCAACATAAGCCAACATAGTAAGGCCTCCTATTTCCATCCTCCATCAATATCATGCAATGTATGGGGAGAAATAAGCCCATACTTTCCCAATAGTAACCAAAGCAACAAGGATTATTGCAGCCACCTTACAACATCATGATGTGAGTCATGGAGAAACAACATACTAATGGACATGTGGAATGTTTCATCATTCAAATACAAACAAGATCCCTACTACCACATCATGTGAGAGTGATGCTTGTTATAAACCCAAGTACATACATGAACATAAGATATATCCCAAATAGAATTACATGAAAAGACATGAGACATATCCCAAACAAAATAAAATATATGGACATAAGATATATCATGAGATGTCCAAACTCTCTCATCAATAACCAGTGTAGCCATGCCTCCTATTGCTGCATGTCATCAGTGATATACATGGCATGGACCACAAAAATGTGAGATGTTGGGTAGTAACCATACTCACCCAATAACAACTAGTGAATCCATGCTTCTTATTTCCTGGTATCATAGATCTGCAGGAAGGTAGGAAACCTCCTGCTCCTCATCCAGATCCATTCATCCCAATGTGGATGATGAATCATGCCAAGCTCAATATCAGTATCCTCCCAAGGTAGAATACCAATCTCCTCCATATAAATAGCTTTGCACTCCATGAAATGTTGAAGTGCACCTCCATTGAGGTCTCTCCATGAGATACTCTCATCATTGGCCCATTAGAACCCATAAGGCTCCATACATGTTGTAGGTAGAATCTCCTCTTTGAGTTGTGAGATGCTCATAAAAGAAACTTCATCTTGATAATGGGGAATGCTATCTATAATAATATTTCTACCCTCTATCATTTCCCCCTATAGTGCTTCATGGGTGAATCTACGTTCAGAATTATCCAAGAAGGGCCCTTCTCATCATCATGACTGTTAAGTGACAATGTTGTAGATCTGCATGGTGATACATGTGTTGTCTCATGGCTACATACAATGCTAAGATCATATTTTGGAATTGTACTGAATAGGACTATGCTCCTCCCATCTTCTGAAAATCCAAACTTCAACACAAAGTGTTGGGTGTAGCTCAACCATGAAAAATTGGGATAGAAATATATCTTCTCCTTGATCAAGTCAAGAGTCCTCTATGCAGTGATAATTTGCTACTCCAAATTAGCAAGGTGCTCTAATCCTTAGTTATGCACTTTCCCTGATGGTATGGTCTCACAAATATCAATATGAGGTAATGAAATAATATGAGATGAAAGTATATGCAAACCTTGGATAAATTGAATCTCGGGAACATCTTACACATCTACAGTAGTTCCTCCAACCGGTGCAATGGTCTCTCCAACTAATGGTACTAATGATGGTTTCTCTTCTCCTGCACTAGCACTGGTATCTGCCTCCTCCTCATGCATCTCATGAATCATTCATGGGGCTCCAAATGTCAAGATCTTAAGACCATCTTGCAAAGATGCAAGTGATCCTCCTCCTGATGTAAGTACATCTGCATCTAGTGGTGGTGGTAGAGGCTCCTCGTCCCGAGTGATGATGACATCTTCCTTGGGCTCTTCATGCACTATCTTCTCAATGATAGGAGATGTATCTATGTTAGATGTCTCTGGTTTCCTTCTACCATAATTCTTCTTCAGTCTTTGAATGAAATTTGCATAAGCAGACACTTTCATATGTGACAAATGACTGAACCACCGATCTTTGGCTTCACCCTCTAGGTGCAGCACTACATTCTCCACAGCCTCTCTTTCTGCCACAGGATATTACAGAAATAATGTAGCCAATTCTTCCCTCCAATCCCTTAATGTGCTTGTGGTAGATCCATCAAATGTAGGTAAGAAGAATCTATGCCTCTTTCTTCTATTGTTGCTGCGGGATCTCCTTTCTTCTTTGAGTTTCAAAAACTGTTCAAGGGATAGATTCCAATTTAGAGCTCTAGGCTGTGATTTGTACTCAGATATATATTTACTTAGTGTCTCATACACCAATTCTCCTTCATATTCATACCATTCCCTTTACTTCTCAAAGGAAGTGGATCTAGTAGAATGATGTGAAGCTCTTTGCTTCTCCAGTAGCTTCTTCTGGTGATAGGAAGTGTTGGGCCCTTCCTCATAAAATATTCTTCTTGGATCCTCCTTTTGACTTTCACTCTTCATTTGTTTGACCTCTTTGGAGAGATATTGCAAGGATCTAAAGAGAAGAGTGGCAAAATTGCAATCCTCCTTCATGACAGATCTCTACTATTTGCTTCTTATTTTGATGCAAAATATGAAGTGCCCACAAGCTGAGCCAAAGATCATGCTCTGATACCACCGTAATATCCGAAAATGGAGAATGCAGTAATACAAAAACAAAATAGATGTACTACAAAAAAGTAAAAAATTAATCTAAAGACACCATAACAATGTATAGAATAGCTGAGCCATTTTATTATATAGCAGGTGGAATGCAAGTACAATAGTGATCAATATATGAGATACTCAAGCCAAAGAGATGGCCTAGAATGACCTTGAATTCCTCCCACAAGAGGGACTGCGTAACTTCTGACTGCCGGAGGAAAATACAACATTTTCCCTGTTGGAAATGTCGGGGAAACAACTACTGGAAAATATGGAAATGTAGATATAGTAGTTTCGAAGCTCCGATGTTGCTAAAAATTGAGATTTTGGATCTATGATGGATACCCAAGATAACCTAGAAAGGATTTTCCAGATTTATGAATCTAGGAAAATCACCCTCTTAGGGCTTCACTATACAATTGCTGGGTATGAAAATCTACTGCATAATCTGATCAAATATGGCTGCAATATGATGTGCAATCAGATCTATGCAAGAAGGGTTGATCCCTTCACTAGATCCTTGGGATTAAAGCTGAAGATCTATCTCCTCCAACCTTCTCCACTGAATGTAGCTGCTGATTACTCAAAAAATTTAGAAAATTGCACTGTCAAGGAGGGAGGCTCTCTAGCCTGCTGCTAAATATGTCAAATAAGCTCAAAAATGGTAGGAACCGTGAATGCAAAGTGAGGATATGGTCCCTCACATGATTTCCAGCTGAAATGCTGAAAAATTCCTTCCTCCAATAGATATATAGGACTGGACTACGCAATCCTTTAGGGGACTGCTGCTACATGGAGGTAAAATCTGATGGCCTAGATTTCGGATATATATATGCTACTCCTAAAAGGCTTAACTTGAAGAACAAGGTGAAAGGATGAATCCTCCACTGGTTTCCTAGCTGAAATTTTACAAACAACCTCCACCTCTCAAACCCTCATGCAATAATGTTGTTATTCCTGAGAATGAATGTATTGTAGAGAGTGGATGAATATGGCACCAATGTCTGATAATGAATAGAGCTCAATAGAAACCTTCCCAGAGTATGCACTCGAAGTCCCCCATGGGTAAGGGTGGGATTTCCGCTTAGAAACACCCTATGCTAAACAATGCTGCAGACTTAGCTAACCAACATAAGCGTGCATAAAAAAGTCACATGACAAATCTAGATCTAAACATATAAAAAATATAATAATACAAATCATGCCTTCTATTGTGCCTTCATCTTCCCTATATAGATTTTTAGCCTTCCACAGCTCTGGCCCACCTCATAAGTATGATGCACATGTGGCCACTAGCCTCCATGAATACTGTGTTGTCTCTCCATGATCTCCATCATGTCTACATTTAATTCCCACTCTCTCCATCATTGGAGCATTAGATGCACCACTTCCTCCACTATCTCATCATAAGTGCTTTATGATCTTACTTTTAATGCACTATGATCTCAGTTGACCTCCTCCAAGATCCTCATGGTTTTACATTAAAGATCCATGATCTCCACTCTTCCTTCATTTAAGAAGCTACTCCACTACTCCATAATGTAGATCTATATCTAAATTATCCACATTCACACATCAAAAGTGGATTTTATTCATATATGGGTTTTATGGGTCCCTCCACCCCCTTATTTACTTAATTAATTAGGAAAAATTAAGAACTCTAATATTCCAATTATCTTATGAAAAATTGGGAATATTACAACATTGTAGTAGTGACAAAAAAAATATAGGAAATAAATATTTCGAAAGCCTTTTTCACGCTCCCAAAGAGAACTCTATAGCCAAAATTATCGAAACAAAAATGATTTTTCCTAGGTATTTTGATGAAGATGAGAGCAGATCCCTTATGGAATAAGTATCCAAGGATGAGCTCAAAATTGTATTACACAATTTTCAAAAGGACAAATTCCTTGGTCCAAATCGATGGATAATCAATTTTTTTTGGTCTGTATGAAATTATTGAGAGTGATTCCACTATCAATCATAGAAGAATCCAGGAGGGATCATAAAATGCTTCCAGAATTTAATTCTACATTTATGACACTCATTCCTAAAGTTTTCTCCCTTGATTCCTTCGATAAATTTAGACCCATATTGTTGTGTAATGTGATCTATAAAGTGGCCACAAAAGTGATTTCAAATAGGTTGAATCCAATTCTATCTAAAGCAATCCCAAAGGAACAATTTTCTTTTCTGGATGAAAGGAAAATCCATGAGGCGATTGGAGTGGCACAATAGGGACTCCACAATATAAATATTCAGAACCTCAAAGGAGTTTTGATTAAGATAGATATGTCAAAAGCCTATGATAGGGTTGTTAATTGTTCATAAAGCAACATTGTTCTTTACTTTGATAGTTACATTTCATTAATTATATCTTAAGTTCACACCAAATAATTATACCATTGTAAAGATCTATATTATTAACCATCAGAATATGAAAATATGAAAGAAAAAAAAATACCATCATCATCACCATCATCATCTAAGTAGAAAAAAGTAAAATATTAAAGGAAGAGAAGCATGAACTCATAGATACACTGAAATTGATTTGAGACTAGGGAAAAACCGATTACTGGGAAAACCCTTGAAAATCATTCTTCTTAGATATTCATCAAATGATTCAGAAAAAAGAGTAAAATGATCCATAGATACATATATTTATGATGCAGAAAACAAGTAACATACATGCAATAAAACCATAACCATACTTCTACATGAAGGAGGCTGAATTTGAGAATTGAAATGCACTGACACTGGCTGTACAAACTGATGAATACGACTGATATTGAATGGGTATTGTAGATACATCTTGCAAAAAAAACAAACAAATATTATCTACATATTAGCATATCTATATACCAAAACCTGGATCTGATAGATCACCTAGTGATCTCAACTTTGAAGTCCTAGATCTGAATCCAAGAGACTGTCAATGACTGTTCTAATGCAACTGTGACTGAACGAATGATGTTTGGAGGCAATGTGTAATCAAATAAAGGTGACCCAACTCAGATATGCATAGAAAATCTCTTTGTCATAGCCTTAACACACTCTTCTCGTGGCTCTGGGGTCCTTGGTTGTTACTAAGACACTCTGTGCCCATGGCTCTACTTCATATCAGTCTAATATGACCTCAGAAGCTTGGCCGTACCCTTAACAAGATGTGCCATCAGCTTTGAGGTCCTTGGCCACGGGCATAACACACCCAGCCGATGGCTTTGCTCATCTAGGCTGCTACCTCAACTCTTCTTCCCCACAACTCTCGTTCAGATCACCTTGATCTGAGACATGATCACATCTATGAACTCAACCCTTTACGCGAGCTCCTCTTGATGTACTTGTGTGAGCCATAAATATAAAATACGATCCAAAACCAAAATAACATGGAAGATATCCCATGAGAGAATGTGTGCAAATGAACTTAGGGTCACTTCTATTTATAAATTTGTGAGGGACCACTTGGGGCTTTGACCACATCAACATGCAGTTAGGTTGACCCATAAAATAATAAAATAATTGATAAGTTAACTTTCGCTTAACCAATTGTGACAATATATATGTTGATTTTGATCCTCTCGAAAATAGGAATCAAATTAAATTATTATATTAATCATCTAAATTTTCCATAGTGGAATTTGATCCTAGTTGCAAAAATTAACACTCCCTCTCAACTAGGAATAATTCCACTTTTTAATATCTACTTGTAGATATCTACATCAAGGTGTCATCGTGACTCAATTCCATCTGCTAATATTTTTTCATTGATCAATATGCCATTCTGTTATCTTCATGCATCATCATGTATCAACATTGAACATTTATGTCATGTAGTTGTCATGTTGTGAACCTTTCTCATTATAAGTCATCAATGTACTCATCATGCTTATCTATAATTGTTCCTGCATGTATGTTGAACATTCTTAGATACAAAAGAATAATTTTTCACTAGAGGGGATCTTGGGCTACCACCATTCATCTATCAGGCTATCATCCTGGAATCTGTGCCATCGGACTACTACCCGGAATATCATCAATGAAGAGCATATCATCGGGGAGTACATCTCAACCTGTAACCGCACTGGGGAGTGCATCACCATCCGAACACTACAAGGAAAAGACCCTCTAGTGGATGTTTTTGAGGAACCCCACAGAAAAATACCCCAGACGTTCGTTTCTAGCAGAGGATCCTAGAGGAGGTTGGCGGGCGGAGATTTTTGCGGATGTATTTCTTTCGGTGCTCTTATCAACCTAAGATGCACCGGTGCATTCAATATGAAAAAGCACAGGTGCATTACAAAATTTGGCACACCGAACACCATGCGTTCCGTACACACAGGCCTGGTGCGTTTTATTTTTGTAGAGCACCGGTGCTTTACATGTCGACTGCACAGATACCGCCCAGTGTGGAATAAATGAAACACACCAGGGCACCCACAAAACATGCCCACTGGTGGATGGTTAAATAAAAAAAATTACGGCAAAAAAACCGCATAAAACATTGGCACACCGGAAACAATGCGCTCTGTACACACCCTCCTAGTGCTTTTAATTTAGCAAACGTGTTGGTGCATGTCATATCCTCAGCCTCGGTGCCTCATAAAAAGCGTGCGGAACATAAATGACCTGGTACCGAATGACTGAAACGCACCGGGATCACCGTAAATTCCGCGCACCTGAAAAAGGTTTAAAACAAACAAAATTATGGCCAAAAAACCGCATAAATCATTGGTTCACTGGGCACCGTTATCAGTGCGTCAGGTTACTGTACAACCCCGGTGCGTTATATCGCCATGCCCCAGTGTGTCATAAAAGTGAGCAAAACATAAACTTCCTGGGGCGGAATTATGGAAACGCACCGGGGTCCCCATAAATGCCGCACACCAGAATAGGGTTAAATAACAAAAAATTACGACCAAAAAACCGCAGAAATCATTGGTTCACTGGACACTGTTACCGGTGTGTCATGATACTATAGAGCACTGGTGCTTTAAAACTACTCTGCCCCAGTGCCTCCTAAAAGTGTGTGAAAACATAAAGAGCCCGGTGCAACATACATACAATGCACCGGTACTCTAGCAAACATCCCACGCACCAGAATAGGTTTAAATAAAAAAAATTTACGGCCATAAAACTGAAAAATCATTGGTTCACCAGAAACTATTATCGGTGCGTCAATATACTGTAGAGCACTGGTGCATTAAAAATAAGATGCCCCGGTGCCTCCTAAAAGCGCGCTAAACAGAAAGAGCCTGGCACGGCATACAGGAAATGCACCGGTACTGCTGTAAAAAGCCCGTGCACCGGAATAGGGTTAAATAAAAAAATTACGGCCAAAATATCGCAAAAATGATTGGTTCACTGGACACCGTTACCGGTGAGTCGCATTACTGTAGCACACCGGTGCATGATAGTTACGCAGCCTCGGTGCTTCCTAAAAGCGTGGGAAAACAGAAAGAGCCTAGTGCAGCATTACTACAACACACGGGTACTCTAGTAAAAACCCAGTGCACCGGAACAAGGTTAAATAAAAAAAACATTACGGCCAAAAAACCACATTTTTCACTTTTTTCAGTGCTACAGAGATCTCAAGAACCGGTGCAAGTTATCCTTGCTTGAGCCGCACTGACAACTGTGCTCCCATTGCACTTATTGCACACACTGCTGTTGTACATTGCTACCAATATCCAGCTTGAATTTTATAAAATAGTGGAAAAATTCTCTTTTTTAAATTGTATAGCCAATATGCCTCCTCGATGGGTAAATGTGCAGGTATTTTTCTAGTTTTTCCATAATTAAACCTCTTAGCAGATTAGAATTTGAAAAAACCTTAAAATTAAACATTAAAAAAAAAAAAATGTCGCGCAGTGCGCTCGAGCCGTTCGGATCACACCGGTTGCGGTACTGCCTATAAATTTACAGGCCGCACCAGTTTATGGTGCTTCCTATAAATTTATAGGCCGCACCGCACCCGATGTTGAAGGCATCCGCACCGGTTCCAGGGCAGAATCGCAAGGCACACAATGTAATTTTAAAATTTTTAAGAAGTGCAGTGCGGTCATTTACCAGGCCGCACCGTTAACAATGTTGAATTGCAGCCACTCGGTGCGTTGACGAACTTATCTGCCCCGGGGCACGTAATTTTTTCGGCGCACCGGAACCGCCAATCGACATTGTCAATGGTTCGGGTTGGTAAACTGGTGCTAAGTGTATCCGCACCGGTTTCAAGGCGGATTCCAAAGGCGCACCGTGTAATTTTAAATTTTACGACAAAGAGCAGTGCGCTCGGATACTTGGTCGCACCGTACGACTATGTATGGTGGCAGAAGGGTGGTGTGCTGACTTAGCTATAAGCCTCGGGGCATATAGTGAAGTCAGCGCATCGACCTCCTGACACCGCACTTAGTGAATGGTGCACTAAAAATATTTTTTGGAGCACCGCTCCCGGTGCTTTTTATATCATTATATGGACTGTAGACAGTGCGTCTCTAGGGAGTGATGCACCATTACCGGTGCGTGATTGTGTTTTTGGGGCACCGTCTCTTATTTTATTTATTTTTCAAAAAATATTTATATACGTATATTTGAAAATACATGTGTCATTAATTAAAAAATTGTGTTTAATATGTCAATCATTCAGAGACATGAAAGGAGAGAAGAGGAGCAACAACAACAACAACAGGCGGAACAATATAACATGGTTTGCCTATGGGAGGCAAGAGAGAGGGAGAGAGATGCATACCCTCGCCCTATTACAACAGTGACATAGGGGCTCCTAAGGCAGGTAGGCCTCCTCAAGTTCTATGAGGAGGCTACTTCCATAAAGTCCCATAGTGGTTTTTTGAGACATCTTATCCGAGGTGGAATGCCCAACGATAGGCTTTCTGAGTTGGTATCGACGAGTGTTACACGCCCACTGAAAAGGATGCTTATTTTATTACAGGGCTTTCAAGGAGAGGGGTGGATTTTCCCTTGTTCCCCGAGGTTCCAGCTGGTTTTGTGGTAGGGAGTCAGTTAGTTTACTCCCATAGATACATTAGAGAAGACATATTGTCTCCTTCAGATTTTCAGGTCTCTGGAGGACAGTTACGTATTGGTGCCTTTGGTGGTGAGGAGGTCCAGTGTCTCTCACTTATCATTTCGACCATTTTGTACAACACCAGTGACGGACAATGCATTAGTTGCTAGCTTTTATATTATGTTGATTCTTTACTACAGTAGCCACGACTTTTCAGGTGGTCTGCCATTTTTTTACGATAGTTCTGTACAGCATTAGATAGATGTCGTGCTCGCACACAAGAGAGGGTCAAATTCCCTTTTTCTTCAGAGATTTTTTGTTTATTTTTTGAGAGGTTTCCAGAGACAAGATATTATTTTCTTCGGCAGCCTCGTAGGTCGATTATTGAGGCATGTATGCATATGTGGGGGCAGATGATGCCTAAGAGGGAGGAGACTCTATTTCCAGTGAGGATATTAGATGATGCACTGGAGTTGCTAGCCAGTGTTTTTGATCATCCCTTCATTATGGTCCCCTGTCCTTATGTGGGGTTGGATTGGCGAGGGTGTGCCAACATTCTCTTCACAGATGATGAGCCGCCAGATGATAGAGGTAATATTACTTTTTTATTTAAGTTTATTCTAACATTTTCTTTAACTTTCTTTTATTAAATTATGTAATGAAATTGTCTAATTATTGTTGTGTACTTGTATATATTTTGCAGACATTGACTCTTATGATGGCGAGGAGATGCCGCCACCACCACTTGATCCAGTTGTGGATCTTGATGATCTTGATACCGAGGATCAGCAGGAGGCCGATGCAGATTATCAGAGACCTGCTCCTGCTGGTGCATCAGCCCGCGGCCGACATATGAGTGATGCTAGATACATGATGGAGTTGTGAAACCAACTCATTACATTTCTCGTTGAGGCAGGCATCCGCCCCGCTGATTTTACAGATATAGATGTTGATGATAGGCTCTTACAAATGTGGAGAGGCATGTCGCATGACATGCACAGCCTGATGCGGCATGTCGTAGGAGTTACGAAAGCTTTTACACGACTGAAGAGGACTGTCTCACATTATGAGCAAGCTCCAAAACATGATGGACAGTCTGCGAGGCGCAGCATACCATCAACATCTCTTGATTGTTCACGGCCTCGCGCCGCACCAGATTTGCATGCAGAGCCTCCAGTAGCATCTACCAGCAGTCATCATGGAGATGAGGCTCGATCATCGGTTGATCCATGAAATTTATATTACAGTTGTATATTTTTACCATTATTCAGTTATATATATATATATATATATATATGGTCCATGTATTTTATGTTCATTTTGCAGTTGTACTTAATTTACATGTTGGTGATCATCATTATGTGTATGTTGTTAGGTCATGTTAGATATGTTCATTTAATGTGAAACTTGTAGATAGATGTGTATGTGATAGCATGAGATGTATATTTGATGTTTGTGTTGTACTGATGATGTTAATATATAATGTTAATTGTGTTTTGTTAGATGATCATGATCACGATGATGCAGTAAGCGATTTTGAATGTGTTTTTTAGTCAAATATGATGTTTATACGATGCTTATCATGAACATGATGTTTATTAATTAATTTATAAATACCAAATGATCATGATATTGTAAATTTGTAATATTTGTATTTGTAATTATATTTAAAATTCTAAAATTGTAATTGTAATTGTAATTTTTTAATTTGTAAAATTGTAATTCTATATATGTAAAATTCTAAAATTGTTATTGTACGTGAAATTGTAAAATTGTAATTGTAATTCTAATAATTCTAATTCTATTCTAATTCTAATTCTAATTCTAATTCTAATTGTATGTAAAATATTTGTAAAATTTTAATTGTATTAATGTGAAATGAATTTATTAAAATTTGTAAATTTGTAAATTTGTAAATTTTAAATAATTGTAAAATAATAAATATAGAATAATATGATTTATTGTAACATAAGGAAATTTAGAAAATAATGAAAATAAATTCCTGTACTTAATTAGAATTATCATTATTTTACTATGATCTTAGATACAAAAAAAAAAAAAAAATTTATACAGTACACCATTGTTTTTGAGATCAAGTACATAATACCAAATTATCAAGTGAATTATTGATTTTAACATTAACACAATGCAAATTACCAATTAATTCAAAATACATATTACATTAATATTTTGAAAAACTCATCTTAAAAAGTATAAATATTGATGAAATAACACATATTTTACCATATCAAACTCGGTTCTCATGATCACCCTCATTATCTTCTAGCTCGCATGGCATGATAACACTATTGTTCTCAAAAATATGTTTTGATCTAGGGTCATGTGTCAATACGAACCACCAATCCCTATCCAACAAATTTGGGTATAAAAACACTTGGTTGCAGTGTTTAGGGAAAACATAGGGCTCCTTAACTTCATCCCACATCTTTCTAGAGTTGATACATATCAGCCTACTATCGCGATCTTCCTTTAAATTATTCCAATAAAAGGTGTCCCACCACTTGCACCTAAAATTAACACATTGGACAGAAGAAAAATCCACTTCAATGATCTCTTGTATCTTTCCGATGTAACCTAATGTCCCTCTTACTAGTTGTTGATCACGGTGGCTAGATCGACTAGATTGATCGAACTCAACTTCCACTCCACCATCTTGTGTGATGTTTCCAACATCGGAATTTTCTGTGCGAAAATGGTGTCCATATGCCCACATAGATGGGAACAAATGCACCTATTATAAAAATGTTTAAAAAATCTTATAAGTGTCATGTGTCTTATAAATAATAATCCAACAGTTAAAATATGAAATGTAGATGTCTTAATATAAGTTTCAAATTTACATATAAATTATTACCGAGTTGCTGCACCCAATCCCTACGTTTAGCGCATCCTCTTCAGCATGCAGGTAACGACCGGTAACACCGGATTTCTCTCTGACTTGGTCAGCAACCCAACTGTTGGGTCATATTTTTGGCATATTTTCTTTTCAATGATCAGAATAAGGCACACTTCTACCATTCAACCGTCTGAATTATTTCCTGTCACTATCCCATTTCATTCTTTTTTTTTCGTACAATGTGACCCATGGTTGTGTTGCTTCAGAATTGTAAAGAATGAATTTATTGATTGATTCAATTTCTGCATTTTTTGATGAAATCAAACCAAAATTATATAGTACTTAGAGATCAAAATATACATTATATTGAAGTTCAACATGTATATAATTAATTACTTTTTGTAAATTTGAAAAATGATAAGTCACTTACTCTTTATCAAGCGCTTTTTTCCACTTGTTTGGAGAAACTCTCCTTCTCTTTTGTCTTCATCCAATTCATCGCTCCAAATCACCGCACCTGGTCTGTTGTCGATCTGCTTGATGTACTTACTGGAATAGTAGAAAGACTCATATGATATGTACCCCTCTGCCATAGACCCCTCCGGTTTTTCCCTTTGTTGAACAAAACCTTTCAATTTTTTCATGTACCTCTCTAAGAATAACATCCAACAACAAGAAACAACCCCAACTAATTCAACGTCATCTACCAGGTGGATAAGAAGATGAACCTGTAAGTCCATGAAACTCATCAACAGTTCCTTCTCAAACATACAAACAATCTCAACTATCTCTTGATGCCACCTTGGAATGCTAGCCACATGAATCTCCTTTGACGTGATCCAACGTACAAATGCAGATAATTTAGATATGGCATGTCCTAAGTCTTGAGGAAATTCATGTTTCACACACCCATGCACAAACAAAGGATAATGACACTGAAAAGTTATAAAAACATGCAATAATATACAAAATTAGTTATGTTTTATGATCACCGCATGGGATAAAATTTATTAACATAACAAATAATAAAATCATGCTTTTAACGTTATACATACTCTTAGAAGATTCAAATGGTCATGCGATTTCAACCCCGAAAAATGGTCATCCATGGTGAAGCAGCCCCGTAGTGAAGACCCATATGAAGTTGGCACCCTCACATCCATTATAACTTCCTTTGCCAAATATATATCATCTTTTTTTTAAATCCATGGGACATCACCTTCTTTGAAAAACCATGAATTAGAGGGACCAATGCCTGCCTCTGAACCCATACTTTCTAATCGTCTTGGCCAATATTTCTTTTTAGTTTTTGAAGTAATAAGATATTTCCTAACCACCAATGTGTCACTTTGTTTCGATGATATGTGCCTCCATAAAGAAGATGAAACATTTTTAAATATATGCATGGGATCTAATAAGTGGGAAATATTAAGATGCTCCCAATATGGGAGGTTATAAAAGATAGATTTTCTTTTCATCCCAATGGGTAATTTCTCAACATAGGTGTTGAAGAAATCTAGATCATCGAACTTGGGCTCCCCATTTGAATTGAACATTTCTGTGAACTCCTTCTCCTTCTCTCTCTCATATGCTCAAAGCCATTCAGCTGGTGCCATTATTGGAGGCCTTTGGGTTCTTTCTCATTTACCATTGAAAGCGGATTATAATCTTCTGTAAGGGTGTTTTTCTGGTAGGAATATCCTAGAGAAACCATAGACTGGCTTTCGTAGGTCCTTGGACCATCTAGCTTTCAGAGAAGGTCCACAAAATTTACATCGAAAATACCCTTTTGTTACAAGACCTGTGAGATTATATTTGTATACATTAATTAATATTCATGGAACATTAAATACTATCATGAAGATCAAAACAAATAATATTACAACGAATTAAATAACTAATATGTGAAAAAATATTGTTACATTATATATAAACAAATCAATAAATTAAACTTGTAATTTACCAGAGAAAACTCCTAAGCCTAGATAATCATGTGTCGTGTAAGCACATATGCCATACAACGTAAACCTCCTCTCTGCTGCGATGGGTCTTGATATATCATATACATTTATCCCATCCCATAATTCCTTCAATTCATCTACCAGTGGTTGTAAGTAGACATCCATATTCTTCACTTGTCTTTTACCAGGGACTATGAGAGCCAACATAAGATGTTCACTCTTCACAGAAAACCATGGGGGGATATTGTTACTGATCACTACTATAGGCCAAACAGAATAGTTGGTGTTCTGGAGGGAATATGGGTTGACGCCATCCATGGTTATGCTGAGTCGTAGACTTCGTACTTCATTCTTGAATTTTTCAGGCCATGTATCCTCTATATGCTTCATGGCTATTGAATTAGTTGGTATTCGAATAACTCCCAACTCACTTCTGTGTGAGGCATGCCATCCCTGCAACATAGCTAATTCTTTGCAACGAAAGAGCCTTTTAATCCTTGGGATTATAGGCATGTGCCTCAATATCTTAAAAGGAGGCCCAGTACGTGATTCACCCTTCTTTTTTGATTTATCATACCTGTCATGCCCACATTTTGGACACATCTCTGTTTCTGCATATTCTCCTCTATATAGAATACAATCATTTGGACATGCATGATATGATATGTACTCAACACCCAACATTTTCAACAATTTTTTTGCCTCCTCGCAGCTACCGGGTAAGACATTATCACTCGGAAGAACCTTATCTTTGAATAACTTGTAGTTGGTGATCATGGAAAACTATATTAATAAATGTACATTAATTTTGATATAATTATTAACGTTCATAAAATTTTACATTTGTAATGTTCATTGCAATGTATTGATTATACTTCAAATTTATATATAAGGCCGGAAGTACTTTATGGTAACTTAACTCAAAAGTTCCGAGAACATGCATTCGACAAGCCAAACTTTGCTTTCAAGTTGTATAGTAACATCGTTGTCCCCAACTGGGTATACTTTGACTAACCACCGGGTCCAAAGAGAGGGGTGGTGGAAGCAAATTTAAGGCTTTCGAAAAAGGTGTCAGCGATATGAGCATCATCCCCTAGCTGACCATCATTTTGGAATGCATCTAACAACATTGTCTCCATGGCAGTCGTATCCCTTAAGTAATCATCGATACCAACCTCTATTTGATTGTCTCCATTTCCAGCTTGTGAAGAACTACTATTGTTGTAGTCATTCCTAATTGGTGAATCTGGACATAGCGGGAATTGAATCGGTGGTTGATTCAACCATTCTTGGTATCGTTCCTCTCTGATTTTTTCTCTTAATTCAATATTCTCTCGATTTGACATTTTCGTGGGGTGCAATGGAAGATGATAGGTAGGTCGTTCATCATCACTAGAATCCTAATAATTTGAAAAAATAAATAAAAAATTGAACATGATTAGTACAAAATATTATGATATCAATTAGTAACCACGTTGACAATATTGCATGATTATAAATTGGTTTGACGTTGAAACAATTACATATTAATCAATATATATATATTAAACAATTATAATTATAATTACCATCATTGTCCCGAGATTGTGGCTAGAAGATGCAATATTGTTACAATTGGCAGGGTGAAGTGGCTATCCATTTTCATCTACCAAATGCGTCTTGCAGTATCCATCTCCTAATAAGAACTTTCGATGTTTTGGAGCATTACTTTGAATATAATTTTGTGCATCTGAACTTGATAATGAATCTGCATGAACCTAGAAATTTGTATCCATTATAAATTTAATTAAGTTGTGCATGATTGACTACATGGATAAAAAACATACATAAATTCAATTAGATAGTGAAAAAATAAAACAATTTTGAAGTAAATATTACTTCTCCACATGGATAGGGAGAACTCCGCGATGGACTTTGAGAACTATTATGGAACGAGCTGGATTTTGAAGAATTGTCCATTTCATATAATATATGATATTTCTCCCTACATTTGAGCAAAACAATAATAAAATTTGGTGCACAAACCTAAATGTAATTCCGGTGTGTACTGTTCAAATAACTGCACCATCCAATTCTGTATTTTGTGCACCGGTGCGCTTTTGTAACAAGTAGCACTGGTGCGGTTGAATTAGATGACACACCGGTAAACGAATAACCACAATAAAAAAAAGCAAACCCTATTTTCTTTAAGTGAAAAAAAAAACGGTAAATTGAAAATTGGGTGGAAAAATATTTTCAAAAATCTAACTTCATAAAAAATTTCTTTAAATATTAAACACTTTCATTATTTCACTATTTTTGCAAAAAAATTCAGCCAGATATTTGCAGGATACATACCTGGAGCAAACAGAGCACGAGAGCACTGTGGAGTAGGGAAATATGTTTGAACAGAAGTATTCAGACAATATGAATTCCAAACCTCTGGTAATTCAAACCCTGTACCATAGAATTTTAAACGACGTGAGTAAGGTTTATTGTTTTTTTGTACTTTTTTCTGCAGTTTTTTTTATGCAGTGAAATAAGAAATCAAAGTCTATTGTTTTATTTTATTTTTTCTCTAGTTTTTTATGAAGTAAAATAAAAAATCAAATCTTATTTTTTTTCAACTTTTTGTTTCTGCATTTTTTTACTTTTTCTGTAGTTTTCAGAAACAAAAATAAAAAAGAAATCAATTTTTACAAACAAAACCCTAGATTATTTTTGTTTCTGCCATTTTTTCTCCCTCTTTCTTTTCAATTTAGATTTATAGGGTTTATGTACTCATAAGAAATCCAACCCACGGGACGACTTGCATAGTCGGATCCCAATCCATGTTGGCCCTTGCGTCAATCTTAAAAAAAATACAGATTTTTTTTGTGTCTAAAGGTGCCCCGCGTAATGTTGCGCACTCCTGCGCTTTGTTATACAAGCATACGTTATCACCGATATATATATATATATATATATATATATATATATATATATATATATATATATATATATATATATATATATGCTTTTATCAGTACCTTATAGGTAACATATGACACTGGTGCACTATTACATTATGGCACACCGCACAACGTGCTATTTTAGAAAAAACCATTTTACAAACATACACTACATTATTTTTGTTTCTACCCATTATTCTCCCACTTGCTGAGATTTCAGAATTAAGGTTTTTCAATTTATATTTATAAGGTTTGTATTGCTAAATATAAGCCTAAGACATGCAACCAACGGGAGGATCTGCATAGTCAGATCTCAATCCATGTCGGCCCTTGCGAAAAAAAAAGAAAAAAAAATCGATGCACCCTTTCTGACAAAGTGCAACGGGGCGGTTGGTTATCACAGTGCACTGTGCAAGTACTGTCATAAAGAATTAAAAAAATATCCAGCCGGTACACTATTTCATTATGATGCACCGCAAATGTTCAGTTTCGATTTTTTTTTTTCAAAAATGCAAACCTTAATTTATTTTTGTTTCTCCCCTTTCCTATTCTTCTTTCTGTAATTCAGAATTAGGAATTTTCAATTTATATTTATAGGGTTTTTATTGCTAAATACAAACCTAAGACATGCAACCGACAGGCCGATTAACATAGTCATATCCTAATCCATGTCGGCCTTGGAATGATTTAAAAGATAAAATATTTTTTACGGTGCGCCCTATGTAAGGTAGCACACCGGTGCTCTGTTATTTACAAGAGCACGTGATAAGTAATGTGAAAAAATAATATTTTTTAACGGTGCGCCATATGTAAAATATAACACCGATTTATGCTAAAAAAACTAACACTAGATGATTTTTATTATTTTTATGATGGTTAACCAGTGCGGTCATTGACATGTAATGCACCGTGGCTTCTTCTTGACATAGAGCACCGTATGGTGTATTACACTATTTTTTCGGTGGATGGGAAAGTCATGAACGCACCGAAGGCGGTGCATTAACCATGAAGAGCACACCGGTTTTTTGAGATTTTTTTTTAATTCAGAAGTTGACAGTTTATTTAAAAATATATTATTGACTGATATGATACAAGTTTGATGTTTTTAAAGAAATGACTGACAAGAGATCAAGTAACAAAAATACTGATAACACATTAAGAAAAGCAAAATAGGAAAGTTCTTTGTAATTTTTTTACAAAAAAATTATTTTTAAACTATATGTAAGTTTAAATAATATGTATTGTGTAATATGTATCATGCAGAGCCACAAAATGACAAAGCTCGATAAGATTATTTCTGATATAGGACTAGAAGAATGTATAAGCTTGATGGAAAAATTGCAAAATAATGAATCAGGTACTGAATGAAAAAATATTATCGATCCAATATGAGTTTCTTTTTTTAATTTTCATTAATAATATAATTAAAATTATTAGATAACATGTGTGAAAAATTCTATTAATTCACCTCTGTTTAATGTTCTACAGGGACCAACAACTCTGAAAAGGAATGTTGTTCTAAGAAAATAAAAAAAATAGAACATGCAAATGAAAATGAATTTCTCCTTAGCTCATCTCGAGTGGTGTTGGAGGTTAACGAAAGGGGGAAAAACTTTTGCAAATGTTTGAGGGATCTAGTGGAACGAATGTATAGACGTTCTTTCCACTTTCAATACAAAAACCAAACTGATTCCAAGAACCAGATTTTATGTAAACTACAAGAAGAGTTTCTAGAGAATTGGTCAATGAGACATGTTAGACTTTTAATAGCAAAAGCATACAACAATAAAAAAGAAGGAATGAAAAATTAATATTCCTTTAGATGTTTGTTTAGAATTATTTATAAATATCACTTTTTTTATACTTACTTTTCATATATCAATACAAAAATTAAATAGTTTATTGTTATGTTACATTTTCAGGAAGATTATGAAAATCTCAAAAGATGAACGAGCTGATATTAGAAATATGCGAGTAGGAATGTCCAAAAAGGTGTACAAGGAGATGGTCAAAGAAATGGACAAAATTGCATCGCGGGAGGAGCCATCTCAACAATAACGTGATTCAAATGTAATATGTAATCATTGAATTTTTTGATCATTAGGTAAAATAAATAAACAATTTAGCATTAAATATTAATTTTCAAGTATTTTCCTACAGAAAAGAAAAGAAAATGGAACCCATTCAGCACATAAAACAGGATGACAAGGAAGAAAAGGATTGATATCTAAGTTTGTGAGTAATTTTTACTTCCTTATAACAACTTAACTAGATTTCATTTTTGTATTTTTAATTTTTTTTACAAAAATCATCATTGAATGTCTCCAAACAGGTGCTAGCATACAAAGAAGAACCATCAGAGGAATTGATTGAAATTGGTTTAAATATGGGTTGTGCGTATATGTTGGCATATCAGAACTTAATTGTGGAATTTGTAAGCATTTATCGATCTTTTTTTACTTAGATACGTCTATAATTAATAGAAAAAATAAATCTTTTATACTAAATATATGATTTCTTATGGGGTATAAAACTTGTAAGAAACAAAGTATGGCACTGCGCCAATAGATCAAATCTCGAAGGATGGCATGTTACATGGTTTTGAAAGAATGTGTATAGTTTATGAGTCAATTGTTGCATTGGTACGCCATTTCTTTTCGATTTACATTGATTTATATTATTTAATATTGCAATTTTCATTATTCTCAGCAATGTATATACACTCATTACAATTTATTTTTATGTTTGTAGATGGAAGAAGGTGAAGAAGAAGAAAACATGCAATGTCGTAAAAAAAACATTTTTGAAAATAACCCAAGTCATGGAAGTAGCTCTAGCAGTGATAGCAGTTCAAGCGAAGAATGATGATCACTATGTTTGGATATAAAAGCAAGGCGTTTTACTATTTTTGGAAAAATGTCTATGAAATCATACATTTTCTTTAATGTAATGGACATAGTGTCCCAATTTAAAGATAAATGGATACCAATAACTATCCCATTCAGTATGACAAAGAATGTATATATATATATATATATAATAATTTTTTTTTAATTTATTCTATTATGTTCTCTACTATCGCTATTGCGTTCTCCATTGTCATTCTCAAATGCAGTAATAAAAATTCAATTCATATGAATATTGTTATAACATATATATGTGTTGACTTTTGATGAATAATGAATTTTAAAAAACCACAATAATTATGATATGATATAACAAATTAATCTAAACATCATGTTCAAATCCATTAATAAAAAATTAATTAATATGAATATTGTTATAATATGTGTCGACTTTTGATGAATAATGAATTTAAAACAATCACAATAATTGCACTGCCATAGGTCTATGTTTCTAAAAAATACAAAATGAAAACCTGTGTGCTTCTATTATTAAGCGCACCGGTGTGTTTATACTACCTATCGAGACCGCACAAATACCAAAACCAGTTAAATATATTGAGGCGTTTGTGCGGTATGGCGCTCTAGTGCGTTTATGTATCTATACGTGCCGGTGTTGTTTTACCGCCTATGAGCACTGCACAAATACCGGTACCAATTATAAATTACTTTGCATCTGTGTGATACTATGCATTGAGGCGCTTTTCTGTCTGTACGGAATGGTGCATTTGGATGACCAATAAGCACTGCATGAATATCGATACCATTTACAAATCTTGGTGTATTTGTGTGATAGTACGCACTGGGTCATTTATGTGTCGATAAGCGCCAGTGCATTTGTATGACATATTTGCACCACACGAATACCGATACAATTGTAAACCTCGGTGCATTTGTGTGTTATGATGCACCAAGGTGTTTATATAAGAATATGCACCGGTGTGTTTATACAACCTATGGGCACCACTCAAATTCCAAGACCAATTAGAACGGCCATGTGCATTGTATCACAAACACCAAGCCTGATGCTGTTATTTTCCTTAACAACCCAGTGCATTCTTGTTCGATCGCCCCGGTGCGTTGTCTACCAATATGCACTGGTGCGTTAAAACCTGATAAGAGCACCGATGAAAAAACATACGTAATAACCTCCAGCTGCCCATTTTTTTGTGTTGAATTTCCATTAAAATCCCTCCAAAACCTCCGTTACCAGAAATGGATGTGGTAGCATATGTTTTTTTGACAATTTTGGCCAATTTTATAACACTAAAAACCTCCTTTATAATCTCCGCTAGAGGGTATTTTCCTTGTAGTGAAGGACACCGACAATTAGAATTGTTAGTGGTTATACATAAAAAATAATTCATTGTAATCAATGGGAAAGCAAAACATTAATGATACACTTTGAACAATAGAGAAAACTAAGAAAAATGAGAAATAAACTAAACACAAGAGAAGAAAAAAAGATCCTCTTTATTGGTTTATTGTAGAGGTACAATATGGTAGGTATGACAACAATTCAAAAGTTTTATGGTAATAAATGGTTCTCCCAAACTCTTAGCAAGGAGTTTCATTTCTCCAATCGTTTTCCAAAGCACCTCCCTCTCAAAGAATATTGTATAAAAACTCTAAAAATGGGGACTTCTTCTTGGCAAGGTAATTCTAATTTCTTGAGATCATTTTTTGTAGCGTAGCAGTGCATTCACTTATTGTTTTTGGCTCTCCTTTTCCTTCTTTTTATACTTGTAAAATCAACTCATAATTCCACCTTTCCCATTAATGAGATGGGATTTTTCTAGGAGATATGTTCTTTATTAATTTAAGGCTTGAGAGGCTTGAAAATGGACAACCAATATTGACCTATCATATAATTTTGATTCATTAATCAGATGTGATCCACAGACTAACCAGTTTTCAATTCCTTGGATCCATACAACTCTCAGAGAAGGTGGGGGCTATGTAAAAACTACTTTATACACTCACGTTAATTGATTTTTTAAATGAACCTTTTCCTTTTTCAATCCATGATTCTTCTAGTAGAAATTAGTATACATGTACATGTTCTTTTTTGATGGTGAGAATGACTTGGATTATACAAATATGTGTACAAATATCTCATAATATATGTCGCCCATTGATGTATGAGCTTGGGAGAAAATGTATAGCTAAAATGCATCACATTTTGTTCTACCTGGTGATGATTCCTACTAACTTCTTGAGAGAGTGTGTGCCTTGTGAGGAAAGGACCAAAGAAACCATTACTAAGAAATTAATGAAATATATGCTAATATAATTTTTATATAGAAAAGTGTTTGTATGAGGTGGGCATGTCCCATTCTCCTAATCATGACTTTGATTATAGTACTACAAGTACAAAGAAAGAAATCTTGTCAAAGAATTTCTAGGGAAGTCAATGTGTTGTATGTTGAAGAAGATAATTTCCTCCACCTTCAGGAGAATCTTTGAAAAAAAAGGTTATAATGAGTTCCCTCATGCATTATCCAAAATACATTATTGAAGGGAGTGCACACTAAGGGAATGGGTTTTTGACTAGTTCAAAGAACTTCATTTTTCATAAAGTGCGGTACATTGATGATGTGAAAACTATGATGGTGTTGAACATTAGAGGGACTGATGAAATCAATTAGCGATGATGTTTCCCATTGTTTCACCTAAGGTTAACCCATAAGAGGGGGACAACCAAGGTACTACTTTGTGGCGAGCCCTGGTATTGCACCAAGAGTGTTGCACCTCCCAAGGGATAATCATCTTTACTTATCAACCCCAGGTTCATACAAAATTAGAGTTGCAATGATATATGCACAACAAATGGATTCTATTCATGCCACCCTCAACTAGGTATTCTGCTCAGTAGTACTTCTAGCTAATTCATTCTACTTGATTAACGTGCAACTAGCTAGTGTAATGCAGGGAATTGATTCTAATCTAAGACAAAGAGAATGTGTATCAAAATTTTACTTGTGATTGGAAGTGAAAGAAAAGCATAAATAATTAACCTAGTTGTAGAAAAAGGAAACTATGCTATGGGAAATAATTCATCTAGATATCTACTCATTTGCAGCAAAATAAATATTCTATAATCACACACTTCATCAAATCATAAATAAAATCGTATCTGTTGTTTCATTCAACTTGTACTTGCATGTAAAATTAAATCTAATCGTGAAATGAAATAAAACCCTAATGCCTACTCTATTTTTGTAGAAAGGAAGGGAGGAGCTTGGGAGTGGCCTAAGATTCTCTTCTAACCATGAATTTAGAGTTGGGGGTCAAATGCATCCTATTCTAGGCTCAAAAGAAAAAAAAAGGAAGTAAACTAGAAAGAAGAGGTGACCCACAACTCTGCTACAGGATGTCCTGAAGTGCTAGAGTAAACAGGGGAGAGGGTTTTAAGGGTGAAGGAGGTGCAAGGAAGGTGTGGAAAGGTGGGAGAAGGTGGAATGAGGTGAGGGAGAGGTGTAAATCACCTCCATCCAAAATTAGAACCCTTGGGAGGTTTGTTTTTCACTTGGAAGGCTACTCATGGTGGTGGTGAAGGTAGTTTTAGAAAACAAGGTCTTGGTGGCAAATTTGGAGGTTGGAGAGAAGAAGGATGAATGAGATGAAAATGATCCTTTCCCTACAGCTATAGACGTCCCTGCAATAACTACACACATTCATGCATTGATTATTGACAAACTAACATCTTAACAATTGGAAAATATGAGTTGAATGGAAAACCCTACTTAATCTATGCGAAAAAATTATCTAAGTACCAATCCAACTTCTAACTTACAGTAATAATATTATGAAAATGAAAATAACACTATATAACTTTCCAATAAATCATAAGCAAACTACTTTTGATCCGTGGATGGAGATTCATCTCCTCAAGCTCCCATGAGAGAGGTGAGAAGGAGAGGATACAAGCCCCATTTTAATGGATTTGTGTTGCTACTAGAATGAAATGAAACTAAAAAAAAAAAAAAGAGAATATAAATACACAAGAGGGACCTAGCCAATGGATTGGGCCCTAACCCAAAAGCATCAGTCCTCTATGAATAAATTAGTGATGGAACAAGAAAATTCTCATTATCATTGCATAAAAATGTTTAGTACATCATATGAAAGTAAAAAAATAACAGTAAATGAGAGCTCAAGATCCACCGAGATGAATACAAAGTTAGAATCCTAATGGGCTCTTGTATATTCTTATTTATATAAATGGGTAGCTACCAACAACTCCCTAAAAAGTAGGAATAAGTCCTCCTTCATCTCGATAAGGGTGGAACTTGGCTTCTCATAATTGTCGCTTTTCTTGGATTCCTTTTCCTTTGAGCCGTTGGGAAATATCTCAATGTGATATTGGTTGATTGAGATATTTAAGGAGGTGGAAAAAACTCCTACAATCTCTCCTTGTTATCTACTCCAAGCCCTTAGGTGGAAAATATCTCAAAATGGCCTAATTTCCTGCAATTAATTTAGATTAGGAGAAAATACTTGACAAACATCATACACCCTTCTCATTAAGAATAATATGAAAGAAAATGTAAATAAATGTGAGAGAGATGTAACTTAATAGTTTAAGTATGGAATTTTAACCCCTTAAAATATACGTAATGATGGGACTCATCATCGACCCCCTATTTAAATGGTTTCTCATCCTCCGAGGAACTCATTCCTCCTTGTTGATCTCTTTCAAATCCCTAATGGCCTCTATGACATCACAAGGAAGGAAAGAGGGAGTTCCTTCTGGTGGGTGAAATCTTTTATTCCTTTCTACCTCAACCCACTCCTTTTGTTCCTCTATCTGAAATATTCCTTCATACGGCCCCAACAATAAAGGTGGGTTTAGCTTCAAGCATATCCAATGTATATTCATTCTTCGTATAGCTTGTTTGTATAAGGGTTATACTTATAATGTGTTCCTCATTATATCAAGAGAATTATACTCCCTCAAGTATAGGCTAAGTGGTATGGTGTGTCATCTTCTTTGGCATGTCTGCAAACTCTCTTCTCCTAGCAACCTGGCTATGACATAAAAGTGTGCAATTGCCTGACCTTGTGTCTCAATGTATCTAGGTGTGAGTACATCATCATCTGAGATCAATTGATGATTATTAATTATCCCCCTGTTTATTATTTATTCATCTCTGATATGTAGAGGTTCTCTTTCTTCTCTTGCAATGACTCTTTTAATCTCTACTGCTCTCTTTTATTCGAGTGCTAGACAGGATGCTAGAGCCATTAATTGCATATAACCAAACCTGGAATTTGGCTCCCAATTATTCATATCAGTGAAAATGAGGTTGTGCATGTAGACTTCGACCATCCTATCCCTCTCTCCTCCACTAGACTATTTTCAGAAATCAATGAATTGTCTATAGGTTTGAAAGGGTAGGGAGCCATGCTAAGCTAATGTTATGATTTGGATATATAATCATTGATACTTTAGGTAAACTACATAATACTTTGAAGGTTTTTTATATTGCATGGCATCCATGCAAAGGTTGACCATGGTGGAAATTTGGTTGTTCTTTTCCTATAGCTACCCATGCAGCCTCATGTTCTCTTATTGTACTACTTAAAATTTCTCTTTCAACACTTATTAGTTGAGCCTTACATCAGTCAGCTATTTTCCCATTTCAACGAGCCTTTCTTCCATCAACCCCACATCCTAAACATCTTTTCATTTGGCTATCTCCATCCATCCGTGGGTGCGCCCTCTTTCTACATACAACTCATGTAGGAGGGGGATTGTGAATTTCTCAGGGATTAGTGTTATTGACTCAATGAACCTATAATAGGATCCAAAATTAGGCTGTGGGGTGGGTTCCTGAATGTTATGATTTTCCTTTCAAAGGGTTGTGGGGAGGCTACTATCTTTTGGAGTTGGTTTTAATATTGTACCCCCTCTTTCACCTCTCGTCCTTCCATTTGTGGACTCTTCCCT
Source organism: Pinus albicaulis (assembly GCA_034641835.2). Classification (NCBI taxonomy): domain Eukaryota; kingdom Viridiplantae; phylum Streptophyta; class Pinopsida; order Pinales; family Pinaceae; genus Pinus; species Pinus albicaulis. Next base: position 1,251,095,284 of record CM076581.1, on the reverse strand, counting down.
TGAATTTGTGCCTTTTTTTCTTCATGCTTCTCATCCTTCTCTTCCTGTAGCATCTTATAAGTTTCCATTAACATGCTCTATTTTTCCTGTATCATGCTTTGTTTTTCCTGTAGCATGCTCTTTGCTTCTCTTTGGATGCCAGTGGGTTATTATAGTTGTTTGAAAGGTGATGCTCTAGCGGTGTACATCCTTACATAGGGTATGTGAGCCTTAGGTTTTGGATTTGGAGAGGTTACCTCCTCAATCTTGCCCTCAACTAGCCCCACCTCATATTTTTTACTTGGGGACCCCTCAACGGTAATTGGAACTTTTGTTGGAGTCTGGGGTATGCCTTGTCTTATTATAGTGATTTTCCTTATTTTAAAGTAGATAGGGTTTTTTTTGGGCCATTTCTTCTTGGATTTCACAGGAGTTCTGAAGGTAGCTAAAGTGGAAACCACCTCATCCTCAGTGTTCCCTAGTGACAAAATAGTTTTCTGAGGGAATATCTCATTCTCTTTTGGCTCAGTGGTATGTTTAGGACTCAAGGCCTCTTCTTATAAGTTTTCTTCCTCTTCTCCCTCACCATATCCTTCTTCTTTATCTACCTCTTCTTCTATATTTTCATCTATTTCCATTTCTCTTGTCTTCTCTATCTCTTCTTCCTCCGACCTAGTGTCTCTACCCCCAATGCTAGATATAGGGGTTTCACTAGGAGCAATGATATGGGTTCCTATTAGTGCCTCTCTATCTATAAATCTGAACTTGGACCATGGGATATGAATTTTTAAGCGGTTTAGGGAACCGTCCACTATCAGTTTAATAATTCCATGATGGGCTAAGTGTTGATGCTTCCCTTCTCTTAATTTATGGCTCATACACCTTATGGAATGGAGGAGGAACTAAGGTACATTCAATATTTTGTTAAGACGAAAATTTCTTGGTATATGAGCTCATGAAACAACCTAAAGTAATATCCATAAATTGTGCTTAATATTCCTTCACAGGAGATGTATCTTAAGATGTTAAAGGCTACCTCATCCCATGGGTAGGGAGAATTTTCTCTCCTTATCTCCCTTGACCTAAAGAAATTCCGCTTTATAGTGGAACTAGTGGCCCTGTCTTCCCTATTACATTTGATGCCTAGGGGCAATGTGGTTACTCTGTTGATCACTTCAGGACTTATGGTAATGGCTAACCCTCTTATTAAAGTTGTGTCACTCACATCTGAATGAGAATTTGAAGCCATAACAAACTAAAACGAAACTTCATGATCATATCATTTTAATAATTCAAAGAATCCTAACAGTTGATGTATCCTAGTAATTTCTACTATAGGAGGGTGAAAATGAATTATTCTGGTGTTTATAGGCTGTCTCTTGTTGAACCCACCCCCCATCATTTCTTTACTGCTCATGACTAGGTGAAGGAAAGGTGTTTCTTATGGCCTCAATGTTGAATTCAACGGTAGAAGAGGGTCATAAATCTTATTATCATTCCAAAAATATATATTGGCCCTCTATCTCCTTCACACATACCCTTCAATTTCATAATTTTAATACTATTGACTGTAAATTTTCTATGATAATTTCTGTGAAATTACGATCGATATGTGAGGTGATGGAAACTTACTTCTTGAACTGATGCTTTGAGATGAAAAATGAGAGTTTTCTGAAACATTTGGGCCTTTGGTTGCATGCATATACCTCTTATGCCCTCCTGTAGCACTCCTCGGCTCTTCTTGTAGTAGTCACAGATTTCTTGTAGCAGTTAGAGGACTTTCCGTAGCATTTTCCTATAGTGTCACTGGCTCGAGGTTTGAAGCTCCCAATGACTTGAAAGAATTTTCATCTCTCTAACTATTCTTGGAATGGAAAAATATGTGATGGGAAGCACGCACAAGTACGTTATATGCTATTTTGAGTTGGCTTGGAGCATTGTCCCGATCTGTCCCTTGCATGATGTTTCCTAATTTTTACTGTGGGTCCCACTCAAATATATAATTCTCTTATCCATTGTAATCAACACCCACTCCTCGTGATCATACTTTAACTAATTTTACAACAACACATTGCATGAGGACTCCACCATTCACTTTTTGTTTAATTAGTCGAGGGTGGCCACGTTAACTGGACACCTTTAGGTTATTAAAGTTTTCCCTCTTTAACATTCATTCATTTAGTCACTTATGCATAAGGAGAAGATGAGATAGTGTCATACCTGAGCCTTACCTCCTTGTTGAGTTTTTGCAGGATCATGCATGCTAGAGCTACAAGATTGGTGATCTAGGTGGCTTCAAACACATTGAGAGGTCAAAGAGGGATTACAATAACTAAAAGTTCAAAGTGGTCATATTTCTATTGAATTATGCTCAAATCTAATTTCTCTTCAGCCATATTCCAATGGTGCAAATGAAGCTCCAATCCGAGCTCATATGGAGAAGTTAGAGCTGGTCAAAGTTATGGTCAAAGTGGGTAGTGCACCAAGTTTAAGGGTTCTACAAATTAATCGACACAAGGGAGTGAAACCTGTCTCGCGAGAGTGGGATACTTTTTAGGTTTATTAATTTTTCTAATATCCCTAATTTCTAAAAAAATTAGAAAGGCATATGACTGTTATAAAATAATTAAAATTGGGGGGGGGGGGGGGGTGTGGGGTAGGCCATAACCCCTGCCACACCCACCTTTCCATTATATTATATTTAAAATAAACGTTGGGTGGTGGGTTGTTTAAGGGAGTATGCCCTTGCTATGAAAAAGAATAGTCCATGTATATCATTATCATTTCTAGCATTATATGAAGCAACCTCCACTCTCTTGACACTGGGCCCGGAGACGTATCCCACACTAGGTGAAATCTATTATTAAATGTCTCTTGTTTTTGAGTTGCTGATTGTCGTCATGTTTCCTCTTTTTAAAGCATGCACATATGGTTCTATATGCTCTTTTAAATGCAGTTCTAACAACATCATAGAAGTAAAAAATCTTGGATAGTTCCAAAATTGAAGCAACTTGGATCAATTCGAGTGGCATCAACTGAGTTTGTATTGATGCTTGAGATTTTTTTGAGTGCCTTCTTTCTTATTGAGGTGATTGTCATGATTTTTTTAGCATGGGTACATGTACCTTGCTGAATCTTCAAGTGCATGTTTGTTGGTGGAGGATCCTTCTTAGAGTGCCATTCCAACCTTCAAAATCATCTCATAAGTCTCTTTTTTCTCCATGAGTGATCCATCTTTAGGGCTTTTATGGTGCTTACACATGGCTTGCTGCAAGAAGTTGCTTGTTCCGCTACTACATGACTTGCTAGAAGGATTGTGGACTGGAAGCTATGAGGCTCCCAATTACATTTACTTCCCTGATGATTTTATAGGTGAACTCTGTCTTATATATGGGTTTATTGTATACTTTTAGCCTATAACCATTGAAAAGAAGAGGGATCCTCTCCTCATCAATGGTTCTGATTTGAACATCCCCATTTTCATGGAATTTCTCTATTAGGTATGGTCCTAACTATCTTGTCATCAAATTCCCTTTAAATTCCTTGAACCTAGAGTCATATAGCAAATCCCAATCTCCTTTCTGATAGTGTTATATTCAAATTCAATAAAAAAAAATATTTCTTCCCATAAACTAGATCAAATGGAGTGAACATAGTGGTTGTCTTTCAAGAGGTATTATAGGCACAAGTTGGCTCCACTAATTTCTCTGCCCAATATTTCATGTTCCCTCTCACTACCTTAGTGAGTATACTTTCTGAGTGCTCTATTGGTAACCTCTACTTGCCCATTTGTTTGAGGGTGATAGGTAGTAGATACTATGTGCTTGATGCTATGCTACCTTAGGAGATTCTCAATCAAGTTTGACGTGAACTGAACTCTTTGATCAATGACTATCCTTTGGATACCCAAAATTGTAGAAAACATTTTCTCCTAAGAATTAAACCACTTTTTCTTATGTTTTTTCCTTGATATCCTTTGTCTCAACTCACTTTTTTAAATAATCAATTCATACTATGATGTATTTATTTTTCCCGAATGGTTGATAAATTGGCCCAATGAAATCCATGCCCCACTTTTCAAATGGTTCTAGGACCACTTGAGGTTGTATATGAATTTCATCATTGGATTTAGGTTTTACCATCCTCTACAAAGAAAGGAAAAGGGAAATGGTACTTCTTTATGACTTTGTTAAACTCTCTATAATCAACATAGATCCTCCAATTCACATTCTTATTTGGGACTAAGACTAGAGGAGACACCCATTCATTGTCTGATATGGGGTATATGAACCATGCATCGAACAAATTTTGTAATTCACCCTTGAATATGTCATTCAAGGATAGGTTCATTCTCCTTTGGTGGTGGTGCACCCATTTGATTTATTTGTAATCCCAAGCAAAAAAATCTAAGTTCTCTTTTAGTAGTGGGCACAATTGTTCTTCCTCTTTGCCCAAGAGAGAAGGAATGATATTTAGGGTTCAAGATGGGCCAAATTTTGAAATCTTACCAGGTTCAGAGACTAGGTCAACTAAGCATAGCTTATTCAAGGAAATTATTTTAGATTATCTCACAAGTTCATCTGGTAGAATGGCAGTGGGGGGATGGTTTTGAAGGATATGGCCAATGAGGTCATATTCATTAGGTTGGTCCCTTCTTATAACAATATCTAAGGCACAAATGGGGTATGGTGTTGATCTATATTTATGTATAAACACAAAAAAATACGAATATAAACATAAATACAAAGATGCAGCAAAAATAACACTTCATTTCATTAATATGAAATAATTGTAATATGCTTATTGAAGGAATGGAAATAAACTAGCTATAGCGCTAGTAACTTATCTTTGAGAAGAGATGTGGTGAATACATGCCTCTAAATTGTGTTAAAATGAGACTCAAAGGCCTATTTATTATTTAGAAACAATGGAAAACCCTAAACATCCAAAAACCTAACCCTAGGAGTTCAAGTGCCAAAACTATGGGCACTGTTTCAGTAAATTGGTACATCAACTTCCCAAGGATGTAACTTTTGCATACGATATTTGTTTGAAACTCACAATACCTCTTTAGAAATATCTACGCGAGGAATAAAAATTTTGAGTGAGAAACATCCTATTTAACCACATTTTTCTCCCATTTTTCCCAAAAAACATTGTTGAGGGACTCAAAATGGCTCCAGAAGTTCAGGACCTGAAAAACTGCTGAAAATATTAAATTGTGCTACAATTAAGGAAAATGAAAAGCTAAAAGAAAAAATCATGGGGGTCCAATTTGAATAGGCAAGTGGTCACAAATATCCACCTGGATCATTCATCCCCCCTTCGGAAGAAATGGTTCCCATTGTGTTGAGTTCCTCCATGAGATGAGGAAAGTTCTGCTGAACTTGGTCCTTAGTGAGCCACTTACCTCGGTGAAGGAGTTGTCCTAATTTGACAACTAGATATATTTGGATCCTTTGTTGCCAGGTGTTATTGATCTATGTATCCATGATCTGATTAATGGTGGCTTGTTCCATGTAGTTTGGTTTAACTCTGTTGGTGTGAGTTGTTATGCCATGTCAGATGTTTCCAGTAGAGGTGGAAAGTAGGGTTGAAGGTGGTCCACATTGAACACTGGGTGAAAACCAAGGAATGGTAGAATATTAGGCTAAAAGGAATTTTCCCTATCACTTTGGTGATGGTTTAGGGCCTATATTATAGGGTGTGAAGCTTTCGGTGGGGTCCAGCAAGGTTCCCCTTATGCAAATGTGGCCAAAAAGTTTCACCCACCTGGAAGTTGTCTGGAACCTGATGTTGATCGTGTCACTATTTGAAATTAGCATTGGATATGTCCACATGTAATGAACCTATTGGCATATGTGTTGAATGTACTCAATTAATTTTTTTTTCTTGTTAGCTTCACACTGTACATGAGTCGAATCCTCCCGAGTAGTCGCAAATGGCACAACTACATCAATCAAACATAGTGGATGAAATCCCAAGCCCACCTGAAATGGGTTGTGGCTAGTTCAGATGTGGAGAGCGCGGTTATAGCTATTTTTTACATAGGGGAGGCTCTCATCCCATTTTTTTGGATGTTTCAATTTGTACATGTGAAGAATGTGTATGATCATCCTGTTGACGACCTCTGTCTAGCCATCAGTTTGGGGATGGAAAATTGTGGTCTTTATGATCTTGGTGTTTAGAATCGACCAAAGGCTGGACAAAAATTTATTGAGGAACCTAATGTCCTAATCTAAGATGATATACTATGCGATCCTAGAGTGTACCCACACTCATTTAAAGAAGAGTTTAGCAGTGCCTTCTGCTATGATATTCTTCTTGCATGACGTCATAATGGCAATCTTTGAGAATTTGTCGACAACCAAAAAAACATAGTCATTTCCATGCTTAGTATAAGGAAATACTGACATGTGATCCATGGAGATGGATTCCCAATGTTGACTAGGGGTAGGCAGCAGAGTATAGAAGCCTTACTTCTTGATGGTCAGTTTGGAAATGGCATAGGCAGTGCAGGATATGATGTACTTCCCAAAATATTGTTGAATTTTCAACATATAGAAAAACTTATGCAAAAATACCACTACTTTCTCAACCCTGAAATTCCCAAAAACCCAACTGTAGTGCACTTCCCAAATCATCTTAGCACACTCACTTGAAGGAATGTGTAATATCCCCAAAAGGGAAGATTCAACAATACCTGCTAGAATAACGCATTTTTCAGAAATATGTGCACTGAAATGAGTTTACAGCTCTTGGATCCTTTAGATCTGGAGATCTAGAATCTAAATCCAAGAGGAGAGAAAAAAAAAATCAAACTAGGTGAAGTAAACAGACCTCTGACACCTAGTATGGCTGGAAAACACCCAAGAATGTTGCTGCAGCAATATGCAACAATACTGCAGGAAAATAACACAATTTTTTCTTAGCAACAGTAGGAGACCAATAAAAAGGCTCAAAATTCATACATACAACAATAAATCAGATCCATATTGAGGCCCATAGAATATATGACAGAATGTAGAAGACAAGAATAGAAGAAATTCCTCAAAAGAGGGGCTGCAACACATGTATTGACTGAAAAATAGCTTGACAATGTTATTTTTAAGGGCTGCAGAAGATATATAATACACTCCATATCTAGAGAAGATATGTGTAAAAAATATTAGATCCATTTCAGATATGTACAGTAGAAGATCTCCTTTACAAATTCCCGTTGGGGCTTTGAGCAAAACATGATACAGAAAGAGTAGATCTGAGATTTAAAGTTGCAGATCTGTAATAGTATTCAAAAATTTATGAAGATGAATACAATAGAAGCAGATCAGATCTGAACAGAACATGTATTAGAGGTATAATCCATGGATCACCATAGTGAAGGGAAAAACCCCAACACCAGAGATCTCTCCTCCAAATTTGTGTCAAAAGACCCTGCAACTGTACACTTGCAAATAACGCAGTCCTGGAAGATAAACTGCGCTGTAGGCTCTAGCACTAGTTTGGCCTGATGCCAAGATTTGAGAATGAAGCTTGAAAGATAGAATCCTCTCTTATCAAGGGTATATATGGCTTTCCCACTGAAAAGAGGCACTAGATTGGCCTAGATTTGAGCAGATCTGGCCTCCACTTACTGCAGCTTACAAGGACAACCAAACCCTGAATAAAATTTTCATTGTAGTTGGAATATGAGCTTGGCCAAATGCCTGATAGTGGAAAAGATCAACAAGACTCCTCTTAGAGTTACTCAATGGAAGAAGTGGGATTCCCGAACAAGAACACCCTAGTTCTAAATAGCACTATCCTCAGCTAAACAGTAGAGAATGATATATGTCTAAAAAGACAATATATTCATAAATATAACATAATAAAAAAAATTGTTCTTCTGTCCTCCTCTTCCTTTTATAGGATGAAAGTATTGTCAAACCCTAGACCATCTCAATGATTTAGCTCCATTCACATGTGTAGCCTCCAACTAAAACTGCGTTGTGCATCTAGGAGATTCATTGTATCTAGACAGCGCTATTGATTTGGTCCTGGTTCACTTGGTCAAGTGATCCAATTTCTTTCACACCTAAGTGTGCTTATGTAAATAGCCTAGATTTAGCTATGTTCACATGTGGCTTTGGTTTATTCTACTAATTAGGAGTTTTATTGATCCTCCTTTACAATTTTATTCATGAAACAGAAAATTGAAACAAAATTGTATATTCCCATTAGCTTGGGCTAATTGGGAATATTACATTCCTCCCCTCAAAAATGTTTATTTCCCATAAGAAAATGATAGTGTGAGTGCTGCAACCCTTCTCCTCCTCCATTGGTGACACCATCAAAGATCAAGCTCTCCTCACAGGCTAGGTGTTTACCAATCCAAGCCTCCATGAATTGTTCCTCCAAAGTCATCATGAGATGTACATAATCCATCCCACAAGGAGTCAAAAACTCAACAGAAACAAACATGGTTGGACGAATAATCTCTCTAAAACATGTAGCATGAGGTACATAGAGAGTTTCCATCCCATGTGGTACATATAAACTTCCCATCCTCCCTCCATACACTCCCATGAAAATCACAACTATATCATCCAAGTATGGAAGCATAATTACATATATACAAACAAACATTTGAGCATGAGGAGGTGGGTCATATTCCCACATATGGTACTAGTGCAGTGCATCTCCTGCCTGCATCAAATCAAGGTATGGTAAGTGGTTTCCCCACCACTTACTTGCTGCACAAGTCATTTCACCATGGCTGAAAATGTGAGATATGTTTGGTGCCTTTGGGAAGCATCCATCATGAAAGAAAATCTCCCTTTGCAGAATAAGGGAGTGGCCAAATTTAGAAATTTTAGTGGCCCAATGTTTGCCATGAGATTTAAATGATACAACACTCCTCTTTGGAGTCATGGCCTGCATAAAAATGGTGAAAGAATATGTCAAATCAGAAAATGAAACTTGCATCACATGATCAGATTTTTCACCAACAATGTCTCTCCTACACATGGAATTGTGCATATATTTTTCTCCCCTTTCAAGAGAAGGAAGAAATGGCTGAAATTACTCTTTCATAGAGTCCTTTGGCTGCCCCAACTCCACATATCTCTTGCATTCTAGAAAATTCTGATGTAGCTCTCCTCCAAAGACTTCCCATTCAAAGCATCTCATGATAGTGTTGTCATTCTTCATAGAATAGGTAGGGCTGAAACAGAACTCTTTGTAGGCCCTTTGTAGCATCCTCTCCTTGAGCTTGGAGGCTCTAGGTAAGAAGACCCTATCATGATGATAGATGACTCCCTCATGGACTAGATAGCCATCTTCATGCATCTGGTCATCAAGCATGATACAAGTGTGAAGATCTTTGGAATAATCCACCAACAGCTTGGATTTCCAATATAGATCTACACTCCCCAAAAATGACAGCGCTGATGATGCTTCAATAGGAATGCCTACCATGTTTCTGATCTCCTCTTTGACATATCCTATTTAAAAGGTAAAATTAGGAAGGACATACCTTCCCTTCTCCTCTTCCAACAACACAGAATCAGAAATGAAGGTGGGTAATGATGATGAGAGAAGAAAATCTCCCTCCTTCTTGTGCTTTCCCAAGCCTTCTAGCAATGTAGCTGTGTCTTCTAATGCTACCATCCTTCCTGGATCTGATTTTGTAGCATAAAGTAGTGAGATATCTCTCACCAAAACTGAATCAAGTGGACTCGCAGGTGGTTTGCCACTAGAGAGGAGTGTCCCTTGCAGAAATCTCATGAACATAATAGAAGGGACATTGAGGTCCTTACTTCCACTATGCAAATCCATCTCTATGTTTTATGTGGAAGTGTTGTGTGAGGGATAAGTATTCATGCCTTTGATCATTTGAGGTGAACTACTCTTCTTGTCCACCCATTCCATTTGGAAAGCCTCCCAATCAGTGGTGACTTTTCCCAATGTAATCAACCATTGAACACCCAAAATAACATTGGTGTCTGGTATGTCAACTACAAAGAAGTGATCCAGCAAAATGTAGGATCCCATGGTGACTGAAAGTGATGGGACATAATGCATGCATTGCATTGTTCTATCTCCTAGGACCAAAACAAATAATCCCTCAAAAGTATCAGTGGGTATTGCCCTCCTTTGCACAATATGGGCATAAATGAAATTGTGGGTAGCCCCACTGTCAATCAATACAGAAACCCTGTGATTCATGATTGACCCTTGAAATCAAAAGGTCTAGTACTTAGGTACTCCCCTAAAATATGCAAGAGTTCCTCCAATAGGAGAAAATGCTCCATTCCCATCTCCTAATGGTGTTAGATCTCCTCCAACATTGTCAGCGTTGTCACCCCTTCTTGGATCATCATCTTCATCTTCTTCAAGATCTGAGAGGACCTCTATATAAATTTCTTTACCAGTAGCACATCTACGTACAGGCACCCATGGTTCTTGGAAAGTGAAGCATAGCTTCCTCTTTCTTAGATCTCTCCAGACTTCATCATCAAGAGGCTTATTGTATGAGCTCTCCTTTGAAGGAGCAGCTTTCTCTTCCTTTCCTTTAGAAGGAAAAGAGGGCGTGTTCTGAAATTTTGCCTTTGATTTTGGCAAGGCATCTTGAAGGTATCTAGACCTCTCAATGGCATCATGCAAGGTAGTGGGCTTGGTAGATTTCACCAACCCATGAAGAGGTTCTTCTAGGCCATCGATGAACATGTACACCCTCCTTGCTGCAGACAAATCAGGAACCATAACAGATAATCTAAAAAAAATCATAGATATAAGACTCTGTATTTCCTGACTGTTTCAACTTTGCAAGGCTCATGAAAGGTTCTTCTAGATCCTTTATGTCAAACCTCTCTATCAGTCTTCTAGTAAGCTCAGAATAGACAATCACATTAGCATGACCCAATGTAGATAACCCATGGAACCACCAATTGTGTGCTTCACCTTCAAAGTGAAGCACTACAATCTTGATAACTTCCACCTCAGGGACTTTGTTCAACTGAAAGTAAATATCCAGTTTTTCTACCCATGCTTTGGCAAAACAAGTGGATGGCCCATCAAACTTGGGTAAAAGTAATCTACCCATAGAGTGAGGTCGATCATGATTCTGAGTGAATCCACCATCTCTATGCTGATGTCTTGGTCTTCTTTTTTCCTTGAGGTGAAAAAAATCTTGAAAACTCAAGTGGTCCTTGAATATCTGATTCTGAGACTCATATTCTTCAAAGTAGTCTTCAAGGGATGCTTTCTCCTAAAGCCCTTCATTTTCCACAGCCAAAAAATTAGGCATGGTAGAACATTGTGGAGCTTGTGGATGGTTCACTGGTTGATCATTCCAGTGGTGAGACATGCTAGAGCTTTCTCTAGAATGAAATCTCCTAGGAGATCCCTTGATCTTGTCCAATCTCATCTCTTTGATCTCTCTAGCAAGACCTTGCATGGCTTTCAAAAGGGTTTTTGCAAACTCCTTCCCATCTTCATCACTTCCAGATTCAGGGGCTTTTCCCTTGTCTTTATCATCATTGGTGTAATCAAAATTATTTTGTCTTCTTCTCAGGTACCTCTTCTTTTTGTCAGTGAGAGGCTCATATTTTTCTGAAGACATATTGTCTCTTTAATAAATCAAATCATAGGTTGTGCCAAGATGATTACTCTGATACCACTATAATATCCCCAAAAGGGAAGATTCAACAATACCTGCTAGAATAATGCATTTTTCAGAAGTATGTGCACCAAAATGAGTTTTTAGCTCTTGGATCCATTAGATATATATATCTAGTATCTAAATCCAAGAGGAGAGAAAAAACAAATCAAACTAGGTGAGGTAAACAGACCTCCCACACCTAGTATGGATGGAAAACATCCAAGAATGGTGTTGCAACAATATGCAACAATACTGTAGGAAAATAACACATTTTTTCTGAGCAAGAGTAGGAGACCAATAAGAAGGCTCAACATTCATATATAAAACAATAAATCAGATCCATATTGAGGCCCATACAATGCATGACATAATGTAGAAGACAAGAATAGAAGAAATTCCTCAAAAGAGGGGTTGCAACACATGTATTGACTGAAAAATAGATTGACAATGTTATTTTTAAGGGTTGTAGCAGCTGTATATTACACTAAAAATATAGAGAATATATGTGTAGAAAATATTAGATCCATTTCAGATCTGTACACTAGAAGAGCTCCTTTACAAATTCCCCTTGGGGTTTTGAGAAAAACATGAGACACAAAGAGTAGATCTGAGATCTAAAGTTGCAGATCTACAGTAGTATTCAAAAATTTATGAACATGAATACAATAGAAGCAGATCAGATCTTAATAGAACATGGATTAGAATTATAATCTGTGGATCACCATAGTGAAGGGTAGAACCCCAACACCAGATATCTCTCCTCCGAATGTGTGTCAAAACAACCTGCAACTGTACACTTCCAAATAACGCAATATTGGAAGGTAAATTATAGTGTAGGCTCTAGCACTGGTTTGGCCTGATGCAAATATCTGAGAATGCACCTCCAAATATCTAATACTCTCTTATCAAGGGGATATATGGCTTTCCCACTGAAAATATGCACTAGATTGGTCTAGATCTGAGAAGATCTAGCCTCCACTTGCTGCAAATTACAGGGACAACCAAACCCTCAACATGATCTATGTTTTAGTTGGAATATGAGCTTGGCCAAATGCCTGATAATGGACAATAGCAACAAGACTCCTCCAAGAGCTACTCAATGGAAGAGGTGGGATTCTCGAATAGGAACACCCTAGTGCTAAACAACAGAGAATGATATATGTCTAAACAGAAAATATATTCAGAAATATAACATAATCGACAAAATTCTTCTGATGTCCTCCTCTTCCTTTTATAGGATGAAAGCCTTGTCAAACCCTAAACCACCTCAATGATTTAGCTCCATTCACATGTGTAGCCTCCAACTAAAACTGTGTTTTGCATCTAGGAGATTCATTGTATCTAGACAATGCTATTGATTTGGTCCTGGTTGACTTGGTCAAGTGATCCAGTTTCTTTAACACCTAAGTGTGCTTATGTAAATAGCCCATATCTAGCTATGTTCACATGTGGCATTGATTTATTTTGCTAATTAGGAGTTTTATTGATCCTCCTTTACAATTTTATTCATGAAACAGAAAATTGAAACAAAATTCTATATTCCCATTAGCTTGGGCTAATTGGGAATATTAAAGAATGTAAAGGTGTCCCAGGTTCCATAGCAGGGCATCATAGAGGTGAAAATATGGAACTTTCTTACCCTCTAAGAGTGTCTTGAATGTGTGGCTGAATTCTGGATCAATTTTGTAGAGAAGCGACTAATTGGAAGTCTAGTGCCCACAAGAGTGGAGCACAGTGGTTAGTGCCATGATCAGTGGTCAGCTGAGGGAGACTGCAACATTATTGGTGTTGTTCTTCTCGTACTTTATGTTCAAATGAAATTGTTGTAGGCATGTGGACCACTTCTAATGTTGATCTTTATGCAACTTGCCTTGTGTAAGTATGAACTACAAGGGTCGGTGGTCTGTTTTGATGATTGTTTCCTTCCCCAATATGTAATGCTTCCATTGTCAGAAATACTACACAATATAATACATCTCTTTTTCATAAGTGGGATACTTCCGGATTGTGTCAGAAAGTGTCTCACTGTGATATGCAACTAGATGCCCCTATTGAGTAAGAACAACCCAATAGCATAGTCATAAGCATTTATCTTGATATCAAATGGTTGTTGCAAGTCTAGTAATGTGAGTACTAATGCATAATAGAGGTGATGTTTCAACTCTACGAATGCATTATGTTGAGATTTAGAAGAAAATAATTTTTCTTTCTCTCCTCCCTTGTTGACTTGACACAAGGGTCAAGTGATATGAGAGAATCCAAACACAAACCTACGGTAGAAATTAGCAAGACCTGGAAATCTACAAAGCTCTGTTAGAGTGGTTGGGGCTGGCCAATCCATAATGACTTGGATATTGGCTTGATCCACATGCACCCCCCCACTCATCAATAAATTATCCCAAATATTGAACCTGGGTCATACCAAAAGTTCACTTCTCCAAATTGGCACACAACATGTGTTGCCACAATGTTTGGAGGACCTGTCAAATGTGGTGGAGGTTCTCTTCCCAATTCTAGTTAATTATTAGGATTTCATACAAGTACACGACTACAAATGAGTTGGTGAATGGCCACAAGATTTTTTCCACCAACCTCATGAAGGTTGCGGGAGCATTTGACAACCCAAAAGCCATGACCAACCATTCGAAAAGGCCCTCATTGGATTTCAAGAAAGCCTTCCATACATCAGAGGGTTCGATTGGTACCTGATGATACTTGGGCTTCAAGTCAATCTTGCTAAAATATTTTTCCCCCTTAAGTTGGCCCAGAAGGTCATCAATTTGTGGGATTGGGTACCTATTTCGAACATTGATCTTTTTCAGTGACCGATAGTTAATACAGAGTCTCCAAATCCCATCCTTCTTCTGCACCACCATGATTGGGCTCCCACAAGACAATGAACTTGACCAGATATCACCTTTCTGTAGCAACTCTTGAATATTCCTCTTGATTTTGTTGTTATCCATATCAATGTGCGATATATTGGTGACTTGTTCCATTAGGCATTGATGCACTTGGGGTCATATTGATGGGGGGCTTGACTTGATAGTGCAGGGGCACCCCTGCGGGTGAGGTGAAGATGTCCCCATACTCCTCCATGACCTTGTTCATATTTTTTTATCGCGTAGATAAGCCTTGTCTGGAGGTAATAGCCACAATATTCTTCTTGCCCTGAGGGTGGATATACACGAAAATAAATTTCTTGGTTTTTGAAATGAGCTTACAGCATTATTTTTTAGTAACCAAAGAGATGGCAGTAGGCAGTGCTAGCTTCAGTATCCAGTTCAAATTATTTCCCAAAGTAATAATAACAACATGGGGCTTCGACTCATACACATCATTTCACTTCCACAAGTATGGTTGGCCTAATAATACATCAGAAAAAACAAGAGGAGAAATTTCTCATAATACCTCATCTCTTAAGGGCTTGATGCTATAGGGAAGGTGGAACTGCTCGCTGACGCAAAGATACTGTCCTTGGTGAAGCGATGTGATTGTGTACATTTGTGGGTGTGTTGTGGTCAACAATCCCAACTGCTTCACGACCTCTATTGAGGTGAGGTTATTTTGGCTCTCGTTGTCGAGAATGAACTACAATGGGTGACCCATTACCAACATTTGGGAATGGAAGAGGCGCTCCCACTACTCTAGATCTTCTGGTTCCTCCTTCTAGATATTCGTAGTGGAAATAGTGGCATTTGAATTTACATCGATAATTTTCTTCCCATTTTCATTCCCCTTTTCAGGTTCTAATTTAAAGTTAGATCATGCATCCAGTTCAAAAGCCTTTAGCTTGGCCACCAGTGATTTCTTGGTCCGATACTCACTTGTGTTGTGGGAGGAGCTCTTATGGCAATGACACCACTTTACCGTGTCCTTCTTTGTCTTCACAGTGTTTTCCTTTGCTTGCGGCTTTGGAGGATTGTCTTGGGCTTCCTCAACTTGGATTCATCCTTTTTTCTATGGTTTGGGTGCACCTTTCCCTTGCTTTTGATTCATAGATCCAAAGTCTTGCTTCTTTTGTTTGAACTTCTGATAAATCTTGGAAGCATACCGGTATGCTACACTAAGCAAGGAGATGTCGAGGAACTCCATTTCCTATTGAATGTATCTGTGCAAACAACTACGATACTTCAACACCAAATGTTTCTTTGAATATTTGATACCTAACTTTGTGCACAGGGTATGGAACAAATTCATCAAATAATGCACATCTTGATCATATTTCTCCCGCAATGTAGTCCATTATATGTACTTGTACTCATAGCTTCGCACGAGATAATATTTTTTCTTGATGGAATCTCGCAAATAATCCCAAGTGGGTGCACTTGAGAACAAAGAGGGTTCCCTCTCGTCCTTTTTCTCATAGTAGGTTTCCCACTAGTCCTTGATATAGGGGGCAACTTTTAGGAGTGAAAAAGTAATAGTTTCCCTGTTGGAAAAGTCATGAATTGAGAAATATCCTTCTAATATATTCAACCATCTATCTATGACATTTGCATCTAATTGGGCCTCAAATATGGAATGTCAAAGTTTACTTGTACCTTAAAAGGAGAGGCACCTCTAGAGTGACTGATCGATGTATAGATGCGCCACATGTTGGTTTGAGGGGTCCTAACCTAGGTTCAGATGTTTAAGGTTTGCCAACAAACCCCTATACTGATGGCTCTTTCGGCAGTGACGTGTTTGCGCAGGCCAAAATATCACCCGATGTAGTATGGGTGGGTGCTAGAACCAGGTTTCCGCACCCTGGGAGAGGGTCGGTAAGTCAAGGAGAGCAGCGTTCAACCTTATAGTGACCAGATCTTGTATCACAAAGCCTATACCTGTAGATTCCCTTCGCATTCACGTGCGTAAAAAAAATGATACTCACAGTAATTAATAGATCATGAACTCACATAATGATAATGCAGATATTTCGGATATTCTTGCATGAAGGGAAACAGAACAGATCCAGATCGCAACATTAATAATTAACACAAGTATATTCACAGCTTAAATCAGTAATACAACAGCATATATTAAGTAACCAAAAATCACAGATTCATATCACAGTAATTCCAGTGGATTCAGATATTCAACAATACTTCCTCATTCATTAATCCTTCAGATCTAATTACAATACACTAAAACCCAACCTGCGCACACAACAACAGGGTCCGTACACAGCAAGATAGAGGCCCTCCATGCACACAACAGCAGGATTATTTACCCGAAAACCCTAACCAGATCTATTGATTCGCACTTAGCGTTAATCTCCTTTCCAAGTTTGTCTTACAACTCAAAAAGGTTCAACTACTTATACTATTTTAGCCTACGCATCCAATGGTCTGCAAACTGTGGTTTGCGGACTCTTGGTATACTGTTGACCCATTTAAAATGTATTAAGGGCTTTGACCCACCTAGAAACCCCTACACTAGACTAAATATAATAAAAAATATACAAAATGGACCTAACTCACACCTTTGTAGGAGACCCTATTCCAACAGTCCCCCAACACAATCTTGTGACTCGTCCTGAGTCAATGCGATGGTAGGTTCACCATTTGCACCTGCACAACTACTTCGACCATATATTCATTTGATTCGATATGGTTTGAGCTGACTACCATTGACATATCCTGGCAGCACATCACCGTGTAGGGTGGCCAGCCGAACAGCTCTGCCATCCGTGATCTCCTTAACAGTATAGGGGCCAAGCCAGTGCTGCCAGAACTTTTGTGGATTTTTTTCGAACTAGCTATTGTATAAGAGGACCAAGTCATCCTTCGCGAAGGTCTTTTGGTGAATATTTCGATCATGGCAGGCTATATCGTGGGCCTTCTGAACCTTCTCATGGAAATTAGCCAGGAACCGATTTTCCTCCAAAGCCATAAGCTGCGCTAATCGCTCCTCCATGATGTCATGGTCTGCCATGTTCGTAACTGTTGTGATATGTAGACTAGGAATAATGTACTCCATTGGCATAATGGCCTCCTTGCCATAGACCATCCTAAAAGGATTTTTACCAATTAGCGTCTTGCAGGTGGTTCGATAAGCCCAAAGAACTGATGGGACGCGCACGTCCCAATCACTACAATCGACGTTGCAGACCTTTGTCAGTGCTTGCTCCAAGATTTTGTTAAAGGCTTCAACAACACCATTTTCCTGTGGGTGATACAGTGTGCTTTTTTCATGATGGATTCAGAACTCCGTAGTCAAAGCTTGGATTGTTTCGTTAAAAAAGTGCATACCCCTGTTGCTCATGAGGATCTTCGAACACCTAAATCTACTCGGGATTTTTTCAAAGATGAAATGCGCAGTGGTGTTCGCAGTATAATCCTTTACTACTTGTGCTTCGTCCCACCTAGTTACATAATAAGTGGTAGTAATAATGTAGTGTGCACTCGTCTTCTTTCCTGGTGGGTTGATAGGCCCTATAAAATCGATTTCCCACTTATCAAATGCTTGTAGAGCCATTTTCGGTTGAAGGGGCCTTCCATCCATGTAGGATGGCCTCCTTGTTCGTTGGCACGTATCGCAGGCTTTACAATGATCGTGGGTATCACGATGCAAGGTAGGCCACCATAACCCAACTCTAAAGACCTTTTGCGTCATTGCTCTCCCTGCGTAGTGACGTCCTTCTACTTTGTCATGAGCTTCTGCTAGGATAGCATGCCTTTCATGCTCCAAAACATATCTCTGCAATACTTCATCAGCTTCCATCTTATATAATCGAACTGCAATGATGGTAAAATCTGCTACTCGAGAGACTAGCCCTTTCTTCTTTTGTACGAAATGCTCTGGGGGTGCCATTCCAGTAGTCAACAACTGAATGATATCAGTGAAGTGGGCATCTACTATGTTAATAGAAAACAGCTACACATCAGGTAATCCATCCTCTAGGTTGGTTGGTTCCTCACCACTCTCTATTTGTGATAAGTGATCTAGCCCAGCATTCAGCTTTCCCAGCTTAACGATGATTTCAAAGTCATACTCCTGAAATAACAGTAACCATCGGTAGATTTTCCCCCCCAAAACAGGCTTATTTACTAGGTACTTCAAGGTTGAATTGTCTGTAAACATTTTGAAGCGTCCTCCTAACAACTAATGTTGATATTTCTGCAAATCGTACACCATGGCCAACCCCTCCCGCTCTGTAGTGGAGTAATTACGTTCTGCGCCAGAGAGTTTCCTACTTGCAAAGGCAACCAGATGATCAATGTCTCCTTCTCCTGGCTGCGTAAGGATAGCCCTAAGAGCAATTTCCGATGCATCGACGTGGACATGAAAGACCTTCTCCCAATCAGGAAAGATGAGAATAGGTGCTAAGACCATCTTTTCTTTAAGTAAATCAAAGCTCTTTTAACACTCGTCATCCCAAAAGAACGAAACATCCTTTTTGAGAAATTTTTCAATAGGGGCCGTGATCAGTGCGTAGCCTTGAATGAATTTTTGGTAGTAGCCTGTGTGCCCGAGGATCAGGCACAATTTTTTCTCCATTTTTGGTACTAGCAAGTTGATGATTACTACGATTTTGGCAGGATCCACCATCAGCCCTTGTCGACAAACTATATGGCCGAGAAGGATACCAAAGGGTACACAGAAGATACACTTCTTGATATTTAGGGAAATATGGTGCTTTCAGCGGGCATCCAACATCATACGCAAGTTTGATACGTGTGCCTTCACCAGGCCAAAGATGGTCCAATCATCGAAATATACTTCTAGGGACTTGTGGATGAATTCCTTGAACACCGCAATCACTACCTGCGAGAAAATAGCAGGGGAATTCTTGAGACCAAACGGCATGACAGTATACTGGAAAGATCCCCACTCTGTGGCGAACGTGGTTTTGCTGTGGTCCTCAGGAGTGATTCTAATCTGATGGTACCCTGAGAATTCGTCTGTAAGGAGTATGCTTCCTGTCCCCCCACGCTATCCAAAATTTCGTCTGAGAATGGTGTAGGGAATGGATCATGAACACAAGCATCCTTCAACTTGTGTAGGTCCATGCAGATCTGAATCTCCCCTTTAGCCTTTTTCTCCTGAACCACCGTTGGGATTACTTAGTCTGACTGTTCGAGAGGTTCGATGATACCTGCATTGATCATTTTATCAAGTTCTTCCTTGACTTTCTGCTTATATTTGGGGTTCAAACTATAGGGTCATTGTTTTACGGGTCATGCATCCAGTTTGAGAGTGATATGCATGACCCCTAAGTCCCTCGTGATCCCCTTCAATTTCAACAACTTTTTTGGGAATAAGTCTTGATACTCGGTGAGTAATTTAGCCACTTTTCTTACTGTATTTTCATCCCAATAGTCCCCAATCTTAGCCAACTTAGGGTGTTCTTCCATCCTAATATTGACTTTGCGCAGCCTGAGAGGCTTAGTGACATTCATAATTTGTAGCAGGGGTGTTGCAATGGGGCACTCTCCTTACGACTATGGGATAGAGACAGATCGCGGGTCTTCTTCACTTTCTTCCCTAGCCAGGCTGTGGCAGTTGACAATATCCACCATCTGTGATTCCCGTGTCGGCGCCCCGAATGCTTCAACGAAGCTGGGTTCCTTGAACACAAATGTATCTATACCCTGCAGAGCTTCGTCCAGTGTTTCTAACCCCCCTATGAGTCCAAATTTCCCTATGAATTCATCCCTCCGAGTTTCCCAGTGGCGAGTGCATTGATGTAGCTCCGCATCCAGGTACCATGCAGTCGAGCTTGGACCTAATGCATGAATGAACAAGTGAACCCATTATTCCATAGCTTGGTCACCCCATGCTTTGATCCAGGCCAGAAAGTGTTTATGCAGGTCCCCTGGGCCAAGGAAATTCTCGACTCGCACCTTTACTAGAGGCTCAAATTGGAGGAGCATCATGTCCCGAAAGTCCTCCTATTCTTGGAACACCGCTTTATGTGTCTCCCACCATCTTGAAGGTGTTGCATTAATCACTAGATTAAGTGCCCATATCCTTCGTTCTCTTAGAACCTTGGCTTTGAATGCTCACAAAAATTCCTTAATGCTACCAAGACCATCAAAGTAGGGTAGGTCTCTTACCTCTGAGGAAATTCAACAGAAGTTCCTTGTGACTCGAAGACATCACAATGGCGAGACATCATGCAATTGGTTTTGCCAATTCTCCATCTCCCCATCAGAGTCAAAGAAGCATTCACTGTTCCTTTCCCATCAGATTACTCCTCTCGCCATGGGGTTGATCCAATCTTTGTCCCGCGCAGTCAACTTGTAAATGTGATCCACCTCCTCTTCACCACGCACTGGCTCTGTGTATCGTTAACCTTCTGTAGGATCTAATGGTACTATCAACCTTGTACCGTTATTCTCAAACACCATGGTTCTGTTTTTGAGGTTGATGATACCACCCATATCTATGGCCCAGTCCAGTCCTAAGAGCGCAGGGTAGGGGTTCACATCTTCCACAATTTCAATTACCTCAAAATTGACTCGAGCCTTTACTCCTGCGATATCCACCATAATTTTAGACAACCTTCCTAGTGGGATGATTTTTTGCGGATTTTCCATGCGTAGCTGAATAGTGGACCATTCCAACTTAGGTTCCCCCATTCGTTGCCAAGTCTGTTTAGGTAATACATTCGCATCTGACCCTAGGTCCAAAATAACTTGATCCATCTCATAATCACCGATTTGTGCAATCAACCGCATCTCCCTACTAGTGCGTTTCTTATATCTGTATAGTTTGTGCACATCCTTGATTTCTGAAGGTAGGCTAGGTCATGTTGCACAACTATCTATCAATGCCTGAAGATTCTCTATAGCCATTGGGTTACGCAACAGCTTCAATCATGCCTGTAAAAGGGCTTGACCTCCTTGTCTGCTTTAAGGTTCACAAGTGTCTGAGAAGTAGATGCCTCTGGCTTAGCAAAGTCTTTGCGAGCTGCGAAAAATGTTTCTTTTCACTTTTTTAGGTCCAAATATTCTTGTTTAATAACATCTTGTTCGATTAGAGGTTCCATCGCAACCTCCTCCTCAGGTCCCCTCGTGGCCATCCCACTGTGTGTCACAACATTAACACTTGGATCTTTGTCTCGCAGCACAACCTTAACCCTATACACATTTTGTGTAGGTGTCAGCTACTTTTCCTACATTTTCTCTATCAATATTGGGAAATATTCAATCGCATGGTCCTATTGCCTGTAATATGGGCAGGATTGCCTTGTAGGGTTCAGACAGTCCCTTACAAAGTGTCTTGCTTCTCCACAATTATAACATATTAGCTGACCTCGTCCCCGACCTACACTTCCACCTCTCCCTCCTCCCCTGCCTCTTGATGGGGAGCCACCTATGCCTGCGGGGGTTCTTGGCGATGCAGGGTCTAATTGTACTCAATATAGGTTACCTTGATCAATCATCAAATCATATGTCTGGCAGTTTTGTTCACCATACTGGAATCTGCCTTCTCTGATCACCTTCTTGAGTCAATTATCGGCCTCACAAACATATTCATAGGGGCCTTGCTTGAAATCCTTTAGATCAACCACGATTTTATAGTAATACTTAGGTTTCTTGAACTGTTGTTTCAGGGTGTTCTTAATATCTTCAATGGTTGCATTTGCATTTTGGCCAATGTATCTTAATATCAGCTCTTCCTTTTTCATAGCATCACTAGCTACGTTCTACACAGTCCATACCAATCCCACGACAAACCAGAGCTGATCAATGTCTTCATCTCCCACACCCTTAAAGGTTAAAAACTTCATGTGCGCAGCCATGTCGTCTTCTGTTGGCAGGGGTGTAGGTGAATTCTTACCCCTAAGCTGGTTTGAAATTAGTGTGGTTGGAGGACTCTGTGAAGCTACTTCTCTTACTGGACTGTAGACCAATCTATCTCCTTCTAGGTTGGTTCTGTAGTATTTTCCACTTCGCATTGTGCTCCCATCCAGATCAGAGGTCATTCACTTGGTATGGCTACATAGAATACTCTTTCCGCACAATAATATCTTGATCAGCAATGGTAAGGTCTTCAGAAACTTACCTCGGAGCCCCTTGAAGAATCTTCACTCTGCTTCAAAGGAGACGACAAACTAATCGATGGCAAATTCTATCACAAATCCTCCTAACACACTGTTTACCCAATGGTCCACCATGCGAGTGATGGTGTTATCATACTTTTCTAACTGCTGGATTAGTTCGGGGGTCCACTCCATGACTCGCTCATCCTTCCAACACTTCTGAAATTCCACCAACCTTGCGAGCCACTCATGGAGCTCGAACGCAATCATTACAAAGAAGATATCATAGATCTCTATGAAAATGTACTTATTCTTCCACTCTTCGGTGGTCAACCTCTCACTTCATTTTATTTTACAGAAAATTCATGAACTTGTTGTTCAAACCATTCATCAATTTCCTTTCTCTCAAGCTTCCAGTTCAACCTTGGCATTACCCGATCCCTCTCTCAAAATTCTCTTGGTCTCGGAAACACAACCATTTGTTGGTTCGAGGGGTCCTGACCTAGGTTTGGATGTTCAATGTTTTCCAACAAACCCCTATACTACTGGCCCTTTCAGCAGTGACTTGCTTGCGTAGGCCAAAGTCTCACCTGAAGTAGTATGGGTGGGTGCTGGAACCAGGTTTCCCTGGGATAGGGTAGGTAAGTCAAGCAGAGCGATGTTCAACCTTATAGTGCCCAAATATTGTATTAGAAAGCCTATACTTCCAGATTCCCTTCGCATTCACGTGCGTAACAGCAATGATACTCATAGTAATCAATGGATCATGAACTCACATAATGATAATGTATCTATTCCAGATATTATTGCATGAAGGGGAACAAAACAGATCTAGATCGTAGCATAAATAAGTAACACAAGTATATTCGCAGCTTAAATCAGTAATTCAGCAGCATATATTAAGTAACCAAACATCACAGATTCATATCACAATAATTCCAGTGGATTCAAATATTCAACAATACTTCCTCATTCATTAATCCTTCAGATCTACTTACAATACCCCAAAACCCAACCTCCACACACAACAGTAGGGTTTGCACATAACAAAATAGAGGCCCTCCATGCACACAGTAGCAAGAGTCCTTACCCAACAACCTCAACTAGATCTATTGATTCACACTTAGCATTAATCTCCTTTCCAAGTTTGTCTTACAACTTAAAAAGGTTCAAGTACTTATACTATTTTAGCCTACGCATCCAATTGTCCGCAAACCGTGATTTGCAGATTCTTGGTCTACGCTTGACCCATTTACAATGTATTAGGGGCTTTGACCCACTGCAAAACCACTACACTAGACTAAATATAATAAAAAATACACAAAATGGACCCGACTCGCAGCTTTGTAGGATACCCTGTTCCAACACCACCGGTGGGCAGCTCTTGAAGGATTTGGGAAAATTTATCCATCATCAAGTTCCTTTGTTTATAGAGGGCCTCCTCGAGAAATATTTTGATAGGATATCCTGCTACCTTGTATTTATTTTCTTCCCCCATGGGCAACCTTGGGGGTTTACGAAGCTAATCTTGCAAAGGTTCAACTAGATCAAGCCCTAACTCCTTATACACTGACCTCATTAGGGACATGCAAAGAAGGATTGATAAAGAGCAGACTACTCTGATACCACTATTATTGATTTATGTAGGAACAAAAAATAATACAAATATAATTAGAAATACAAATATGCAGTAGAAATAACACTTCATTTCATTAATACCAAATAACTTAAATATGCTTACAGAAAAAATGGAAATGAACTAGCTAGGGCACTAGTAGCTTATCTCTGAGAAGATATGTGGTAGCTACAAGCCTCTAAAATATGTTACAATGAGGCTCTAAGGCCTATTTATTATTGAGAAACAATGGAAAACCATGAACATCCAAAAATCCAACCCTAGGAGATGAGGCACGAAAACTATGGGCCCCGTTTGGGTAAATTGGTACATCAACTTCCAAGGGACATAACTTTGGAATACAATCTCTATTTGACGTGCACAATACCTCATTAGAAATATGTGTCCTAAGATTACAATGTTTGAGTGAGAAACACCAGTCAAAGACCCATTTTTCTCTCAGTTTTCCCAAAAACGTTGTTGAGGGCCTCAAAACGGATCCAAAAGTTCACGACCCAAAAAACTAATAAAAATAATAAATTGTGCCACAGTTAAGGAAATTGAAAAACTAGAAGAAACAATGGGGGGGTCCAAGTGGAATAGGTGGGTGGACACCGATTTCCACCTAGATTAGATCTGTCATGATACACCTCATCTTCTTCTTCATCCTCTAGCCACAAATGTAAATCATATTCAATAGAGTGTTGAGTAGTAGGGTATAATACCAGTTGTTTTTACAAGGGCCCATTCTTGATGGTCATGTTTCAATCCCTATAACTGATATAGGTATCAACAGTGACCTACTAAGGTCTTCCAAAAACAAGTGGATAACCATTAAACTTGGGTTTGGGTTTAAATACCAGAAATTCGATGGGATACTCCCAAGAATAAATGGAGACCATACCATCCTCAACAACTCCGTCAAGAGGTACTGTGGATCTATCTGCAAGTTTCAGAACTGTAGTGGTCTTTTTGAAAGCTCCTTGGAGGAAGAGATTTAACATGGTTTCTTTAGTAATCACATTTATGGCAACCCAAAGATAAATCAATGTATGATGGACCCTGATACCATCAATGTGTAAATCCCCTACGGGACTACCAGGGTCTAGCTATTTTGGGAAAATCACTCTCCCGAACATCAAATCAAATAATTTCCCTACTACATTGATGGTGGGGGTGTTGCTCTTCTTTCTCCCAATATTTTTGAATAATTTCTCCTTGATAACCTTATTATATATGGGAACATCCTTAATAGCCTAGAGAAGGGGTATATTGACACACAAGTCCTTCAATTCTCCCATAAGTTTAGTCTCTTCTAGGGTGTGCTGGCTGGGATGGATCACTCTCCTAGGAAAAGGAGTTGGATTTACTTGAGGGGTAATCTCTCCCTTTTCATCTTCAATCTCTTCAGGTGGATATGGTGGATGGTTGTATGGGATAACTCTCATAGACCTAACGTTAATCTCATGGATCTAGAAATCATAGGTAGGGTAAGATGTTTCTCCATTTTATACATGTTGTTTCTATTCTTTATTCAGTTTCAGATAAGGTTGATAAGACATATGAGGTTTCTTAGGTGGACTAGGATGAGTGAGGTGATGTCAAGGTTAAGATGGAGGCAATAAAGTAGGAGATTGGTTGAGTTGAGGCCTCCACCCTTGTGATTGGTTTCTCCACTAAGGAGGGTTGGAAGCATATGGCTGAAATAGTTGATTGAAAAGTCGAGGATGATATGGAGGGGCATAAGGTCAAGAAGGAGGTGTGGGGCATGATGGATGAGTAGAAGAATAACAAGGATGCAAAGGTGCATTTTGGTTTGCATTGTAGTAACGATAAGGCACACCTTTAATTCCTTATTAGTATGGCTAAGGTCCTTGAGGCCTCCTTTGATTTATAACACATAGTTTCTTTGGTCCAACTTCCACCCCTTGGTATAAAAATTTTAGGCCTAGTAAGGAAGGGAATTTTTTTGCTGCATGATTTTCTTCAAAGGCTGAGAAAACTTCTATGACATTCATTGGGAATTCATTCATAGGGTGTGTTCTAGTGCATCTAGGGAAAATAATGGCTAGGGATCTCCTACCTCCTCTTGTTTCCTTTTTATCTACATGCTATCCATTTACAAGGGAGAGGTATGCATAGTTTAACTCTTTAAATCCTATAACATGTTCCCCATCTCAATTTCGATGTATGAGGTGGAGGAAGAAGTACTGGTCAAGCCTTGATTTCTTCTACCCTCTATTCTGGCTACCCTAGAATGGTTTCTAAAAAGAAAATTGATGTCATCATATGCTACCTGATAGATGTCTCCTCCAGGTAGCATGTTGAGGGTTTCCAACACTTGATCCCTGATCCCTCGAAGAAGAACTAACTTGAGTGATCCAGGATCAAGTGTGTAGTAAAATTCGACCACCAAGACCTAGCCAATATGGAGGCCTTGCTCGAATTGGCATCAGAACTATATATCGAAAGGGTATTGGAAGATGACGGGATAAAGATAGTCCCCATGCAATGGGTGCATGGATTGGCTAGTTCCAAGCTTTGAAACCTGCTGAGGATGCCTCATTTTTTCCATTACAATGTCATAGACCAACTTATGTGCTAGCTGCTTCCCCTGGTCCATGATGGTAGCTTGTGGATCCAGGATCGAATTCCCATTGATGCCACACTTACCCACCATATTATTGGTCTCCCCATGGAAGGGCCAAACCCTATGCTACGCGTTGGAAAAAAGTATGAGAATAAGATCACTGAAAGGGTGCGCGAGGAGTACCATGTGGAGCGGAACATTCGGGGGTTCATGATTAGCACCATCAACGACCTTGGTACACAGATGGATACCTTGTTGCTGGCAAGCAATATTATGCAAAAATTCCATGTTGCCACTGTCCTTGCTTATGTAATTCAGCTGGAGGGTCGATGCGAAAAGGGGGTATGCTTCAATTGGTCCCAGTACCTATGCAACAAATTTCTGGCGAATGTACACGAAACCTAGGATCACAGCAAGCATTCTGCTAGTGCTGGATGCTGCTTCTCATTGAGTTGGTCAAATGGGAAGCCCCTAATGACTTGGTCCTCCCTGAGCTCACCCCAGATATGTGCGAGGTTGTGCGATACACGAATTTGTTGTACTCAAAGGATGTGTATGTATTGAGGACAATCAAGTCTTCTGGGTCCTATTTCAGAGTGGGCTCGCAGCAGCTATCAATTCCTGTTTGCGCTTATCGCCAACAGTTTAAGATAAGTACAAAAGCATCACAAAATTTCAAGTAACCATGCATAATTTAGAGGTCAGAGGCGATAAGGATCTAGCATGGGTCTCACTCCCATACATGGTCGCTGATGAAGAAATTGACCACCTAATTGCAGCTTGGCCTCCCCACTGGAAGCTTGGCTTAAAATTAGGTACAAAGGAAACTACAGGGATGAGCACCATGAAGGTTACCTCACCCAACAACACCAAAGAAACCGAAGGAAGGGAAATAGTACTGGGAAGGGTGCGGAACCAGCATCACAAAAGGGTTCGCAGTAGGGCAAGAATACTAGGAAGTGTGCAGAAATGGCATTGCAGAAGGATTCGCAGCAAGACCTGGGTGCAGAAGGTCTGAAGGTGGGAGGTGTTGACTCCTCTCAGGTATGAAGTGAACTGGTGACCTTGTTAAAGGGCCACGGAAGAAGCAACTTGTGCAACGACCGAAACGTGACACATGAGTTACATTGACAGAAGAGGACCTAGAGGAGATCGTAGATACGGTCACCCTGGCTGCAGAAGACAAATGGCTGGGTCTGGAAGAACAAAATAAAGCCACAGATGATACAATATAGGCTGAGCTCTGGGCTCTGTAGCTCAAGGTTGATACATTGTAAACCAGTATGATTCAGACAAGGTCGACCCCAACAAGAAGCAGCGTAGTAATCAGTATGATGGAAAGCTGCCTCTGTCCTCTACCGGGTTCAGCCCTCATATTAAGTCCACCCAATTTAGGAGTGCAAGTCCAAGCCTATGTAGAGTTGTAGTTGGATCTTACCTACCTGCTGCATGAACCATTGCAGATCCTTCACGCGTCCATGTTCGAAGAGATCTAGCATAGAGACCATCAAGTGCACCAACAGCTCCGTACAGCTGAGCATAAAATTGAAGGAAAAACTGCTAAAGTCTATTAGGCATAGGCTGCATGTACCCTCGCTTCTACGTAGCAGACAAAGTTGGAGCACCACATTAGTAGGCTCTACGCAGAAGTCACTAAAGATATCCCGGCTTCTGCCACCCTCCAGGCTAATATTGAAGGGTTGGTCGTAGCGCTAAAAGCCTCAAGAAATGAGATCCAGGAAGTCAAGACAGAGATGGAACAATAGATTATGGCCTTGCAGGAGAACTTACAACCAGAAATGCCACCAGAGGTATGGGCCCAACGAGCTGCGTTGGTTACAGAGGCCACAAATGTCATTACATGTCAAATTTCTTAGGGTGCAGAACTGTTGGAAACTGCTATGCAGCTATGGACCAAGGTGCAACATGACCCTCTCCTATGCGAAATAAACCAAGCACTATTCCAGAAAGAAGAAGAGTTTGACCAAATGGAGGCTACACTGGCCACTTTGGTCCCCGCTCAACGATTGGCCCGACTGCGCACCATCCACGCAATCAGGGACGAGATGGAAGCCCTTCAGCAACGAAAGAAGACTTGGAGTGATCACCTCAAGCCATAGGCTTATGAGGCCCTTATTTTGTCTTAGGATGTCGACATCGCTGTCAAGCAACTAAACCAAACATTGGAGAGTTTCACTGCTACTACAGAAGGCCCAAATTTGTAGAAGTTGGTGGAGATATCCCAAAATTCTGTTGTGCGAAGTGAAGGTGTGCTCCCCCCACTGGTTGAGGTGATCAAGCAGCTGCAGGTGAAGATGGAGAACCCACAACCATAGTGACTTGGGATGAGTCACAAGATTGTGTTGGGGGCTTGTTGGAACTGGGCTCCCTCAGCTGCGAATTTTGTATATTTTTGGCCAATTTTGTATAATTTTTTGTATTAAGTAGTCTAATGCAAGGGTTTTGGGGTGGGTCAAAGCTCCGAACACATTGTAATGGGTCAAAAGGTAGACCTAGAGTCCCCAAACCATGGTTTGTGAACCACAGGATAGCGTAGGCTATATCGATATAAAGAGATGATTTTTTTTAGTATAGAGAAAGGGATGAATTAAGACTGATGCTACGTCCGAACTGATAGATCTATTTTGGGTTTTTTTAGGTAAGGACTCCTCCTGGCTGTGAGTGCGGAGATCCTCAATCGTGCTATGTGCGAACCCTGCTAGGCTATGTGCGCGAGCTGGTTGTGGTTGTAAGTGGATCTGAATGTTAATGAATGCAAAGTATTGTTAAAGTATTTGTGTGTTATCTAGATCAGTGATGTTTACTATTGAAGCGTATCTGTGATGGTTATTCAGCTGTGAATATATCTGCATTTTTGCATAAATATGTCTTTAAATGCTTCGTGATGGTATTTGTTTAAGCTATGAATACTTATGTGCTATATGTTTATGCTGCGAATGTATCTGTAGCTGCATTTATGATATCATGTGATGGTAATTGTTGATACGCACGTGGATGCGAAGGTATTGATTAGATTTGTGAATGGAAATAGATCTGTTATGGTCAATAACTAACTATACTGATAAAATCCTGTGAATAGGCTTACTCTATGTGAATTCGATAAGCTATGAACACAGAAGGCCTCGACTTACCTACTCTCTCTCAAGGTGCGCAAACTTGGTTCTAGCACCCTCCCATACTGCTTCAGGTGAGACCTTGGCCTACGCAAGTAGGTCATTTCCGAAAGGGCCAGTAGTATAGGGGTTTGTTGGCAAATCTTAACCTCCGAACTTGGGTCAGGACCCCTCAAGCCAACAACACCTACATGTGGAAACACACTCATGGAAACAAATATTAGCTTAAATAAATACTCTATCTATTGCAAAAAATAACTTTGAAAATCATGTTTAGAAAGCCACCAATATTAGATAAGAGTGTGAGCCTATTGAAGATGGGACATGGTCAATTGTACAAGTAAGAAAACTGCATCAAAACAAGGAGGGTGCATGTCCAGGCAACAAGGGAAGTTCAAGGCTCACTCAAGGCTTCAAGGTGTGCTCTTTTTCTCAAGAAAGAGAGAGAGAGAGAGAGAGCATGAAGGGCATAGGGAAATTTTTCAAAGCATGAAGGAAATTGATTTCTGGGTTCAAGGTGTGCTCATGCACCCAACGAGGATAGAGGGTGCAAGGGTGCACATCGAAGGGAAGAATGGGTCATGATTCAAGCCTTTCCTCTGCATTCATGCACTCAAGAGAAAGAAGTAGGGAACAAGGAGCACAATTGAATCATGAAGAAGATCACATTCATGAGTTTAGGGTGCACTCATGCGCTGAAAGAGGGTTCATTTATTTGAGTTGAAGGAGTGCGCTCAAGAGGAAACTTGTTTTTCTCGGCGTATTTTTATGATACAGTGAGACCTTCGTTTACAAAAGTGCACTCTAACTAGATATTGCTCCAAAATAATTCTATCCACAAGATAAAACAACTGAAATTCTCTGAGGAAAGATATTATTAATATTTTACATTATAATAAATACAAAAAATTCAATTAAAATTATTGAAATCATTGGAAATTTAATATATAACCCGCATTCTACATACACACTATATATTATACATTATTAACCTACATATATATACTCATATATATTATATAGGGCATAAATTAAATAAATAAATATTATTATTACATTATTAATGTCAATGAAACCCTTATTAAAATCCACTATAATTTAACCTAGGTTAAAATACGTTATAAATATTCATAACATTACACTTCTAAAAACATTTCTTATATGAAATTCATAATAATAATATTATACAAATATATTATTATGATAATATAATAATATAAAAATATATTGTTATTATTATATGTTATTTATATCAAATTATATATTAATAATTAAAAAATATAAATTTAATTGTTCATTAAAATTAATTATTCATTTTTATATTTAATTATTCATTTGAGAGATTTAATTATTCAGTTGTCTTTCTCGACCTTTTATGGTTTTATTTAATAAATATTTATTATCCTTCATTCTATTCATATTTCATCAAGTCTTGAAGATGGACTTGACTTGTGGTTACGAAGCATCGACTACAACATCTAAATCTGTGGATCGTCCTTTAATCAATTCAATCTACAAGTTCTTATATATTTTGTTGCAGTATTGACTATAATGTGAAGAGTTGCATAATTTGAAGAGTCACAACCTGCGACATCAAATTGGCACTGGAACTAGAAATAATGAACTAAAATGGCAAATAAGAAATTGAAAAGAAGTGAAATGCCAACAAAGGAAGCAAGATCGATAACAAAAACTGTAGAAATTCCTTGTAGATTCAAACTGCTAATTGTAATTTTTTAAAACAATATACTTGAATCTACTCTACCAATTACGAAAAGCAATTTAAATGATTGTGAAATTACAAAGAATGTAAGAGAAAGAATTCAATCAAAACATTACTTAATGATTTCCTCGGGAAAGCCTCAACTAAAAACCCCACTATTTGTATATTGCATTAGTCAGAAAATATGAGAAGATTACATTGATTTTCTCAAGCCTAAGAAACCTATGCACTATCTCTATATGTCTCACTTATTTTTAGACAATCCTAGGCCAATAATTAACCAATTTTATTCTTTCCCCAGTCCATATTTCTTTCATTATTTCATTGGTTAATTAGCCCCTATTAATTAAGGAAATCCCCATCCAATACTACGCAATCCATCTAGGGCCTTCCTTTGACTGCATGCACCACTTGTACAATTTGGATGATTATATCACTGATAATACACTTCCCTTGAACTTCAATCTCAATTGCGTCACTCGTAGTTCTGACATGCATGATTTATTTATGGGTGAATGATCAGTTAACTGATTGATCACTAGATGTGGTTCAAGTTCAAGTTCCAAACTTTTACCTCTCACTAGTTCCTCCAATAGTTGGAACTAGTTAAATTGACTTTAACTCAAATAAACCAAACTAATTGATTACAACTCAAAATAAACTCAACCTTTCCTCCTATTATTTAGGATCCACTCTACATGACTCAAGTTATACCCTCAAATTGAATTAATGAAACTAGTTAAGTCAAACTAACTTAGTTAAATTGTACAAGTTTTCATAGATGTGGAATTACCATTTTCTTCTAATTTAATTCAAGGGAAAATTAAATTAGAATCTTTCCTGGTGCCAGTTTCAACAATCCATCTGAGCAAGAAAAGGATTATCAGATATCCCGATCATGCCTCTATGGAACTCAAATTTTCCTTGTGATTGTTCATTCGTCAAGATGTCTACATCATGTTCCTTTATAGGAATGTACTCTAGCATCATGATCTGCCTTTGCACACAATATATGAGATGGTGGTACCAGATGTTGATCTACTTGGACCTATCATGAAAACATGGATTAACCAAGAGTTTAAGTAAACTATGGTTGTCATGGTAAATCACTCTACGATCCATTGGCTGCCCAAATAGCCCAACAAGGATCTTCCTAATCCATATAGCCTCATAAGTTGCTTGAATAGAATCCATGTACTATGCTTCTAGTGAACTAAGTGCAACTAATATTTTCTTCCTGATGTACCAGGAAACTGTTGCTTACCAAATACTAAAGATTTTGAATGATGTGTTGTGTTAGAGTCCTGTAATTTACAGTATCACCAGGTGTCTATGTACTTTCTCTATGCAAATTTTTCATATTGTATGGAGATGCTAATATTCAAAATTATTTTCCAAATAAAGATAAAGAGAAACAAAAGAAGAAGAAAAGAGGGTATTTAAAAAGGAAAAACTCAATGTTCATACTATAGGTATGCAGCCCAAGAAATTCTTGATTGTTTTCCTATAATCAAATTGAAGAGAAATCAAACTGAAAGGCTCAAGTTTTTCTCTGAAGGTATAAAAAGGTATGTTTTTTTGTCAAGTTTGGGAGCTTATGGTATGTTTTTGTTTCCTAAGTCCCCGACCACATTTCCATATCCTTTTTACCCTGCCCCTTTTTTATTTCTCTTATCCTAGGTTTCATTTTACCCCCTCGACTCTCATACCTTGACTCCACCTCACATCACCTGTCCCTACCCATCCATGCTAACCTTATTTGTTCCCCACTTCCACATCTGACAGTTTTTGATGTATTTCGCACCACCCTTTCACAATACCGCCTACCACCTTAGTACCCCTCTGAAAACCAACTTTGAGTTTTATATAACGGATCGTCGCAGCCAACCATTATCCCCCTTAAAACCTTTACCTCTCATCGTATGCCACAAGTTTCCAAATATAAGTGCAAATTTTTGTGATATAATCGTTGAAGTACAATATGCAACACCAGTGGGACCTAATCGAAATTTCAAATCACAAAAGTTAAAGGATGGGCACAAGGGGTAAATGTTAAAGTTAGCAAAGTGCGATATGCAACACCAGTGGGACCCAATCATAATCGTAAATCGAAAATGTTAAAGGATGGGCACAAAGGGTAAATGTTGAAGTCAGCGAAGTGCGATATGCGACGATGGTGGGACCCAATCACAATCGCAAATCACAAATGTTAAAGGATTGGCACAAAGGGTAAATGTTAAACTCAACGAAGTGCGATATGCAACGATGGTGGGACTCGATCGCAATCTCAAATTGCAAATCTTAAAAGATAGTGCAAAAGCTTCATGTTAAGATCGCCGAAGTGTGATATGTGACGTGGGTGGGACCCAATCACATATCGTAGTGCACAAGTTCAGGAGAACAAGTGTTATGGGAAAATTTAAAGACAACGGGGTGCAAAGCGAGATGTGGCATGGGTGCGACGTGATAAAAAGATGAAATCTAAAATATTTCAAGTCTGGGAGTATGCATTTTGTGCACCATTTTGTGAAGAAATAGGCTAATCATGACAACTAGACTCGACCACAACTTCAAAGGGTTTTCCACAACTTAACTGAGAGAAGGAATGTTCTGCCAATCATTAAAAGAACAAAGGTTGTATGAAAAACCACCAAAGCTACCAAGATTGAAGATTCATTCAAAAAGGGGGCATGAGCAGTAAGGTTCAAGTTGGGCAAGGCATTTTTGCAAAATTTGTATGTTATAACGAAAGAAATGGAAAACAAAAAAAAATCATCGACAGAGTCACTAATCATTGAAAGCAGCCATCACTGCACCAGATTTGATTACCCAACATTGGCTTTCTAGAAAACAGAGCCAGATGTTAGAGCCACCATTGGCTGCCTCTTTGTGACCATCATAGCCACCTCCAAGCTCATTATTTGATCATACGAAGATCCATTGAAGCATTTGGATCTACAAAGAGTCGCCCAAAATTAATTCTAGAGGCGGTGTGGTTGTCAGAGATTTTTGTTCAGGCCTTGCATGGCCACACTTGTCCATTTTCTACTAAATTGTAATCAATGAAAGCTTGCCGAGTAAGGTAGGGCAACCAACTTAGTCTTTAGATAAATATTGCATGCCTTAGAAGTATCGGGGGTTGGAAGGTTGGAAAATTGGACCCTACTGAAACTTGCATTATAAGAAGTATTGAAACACTATAACTATTTGAGTTGGGCATCAATAATAAGATACCATTCACAATATTCTTGAGCTATGTTAATGGTGATGTTCATTCCTCTGTTTTAATTTTTTTCCTCTGTATTTTCATGCTGTGCATCAATTTCTGTGATTGCAAAAACGAAAATTTAGATTAAGATTTGTTGAGAGAGCACCTTAATTCTGTCTATGTTTGTTATCTTAATGTTTTCCTCTGAAGTTCAGTGAAAGAATTCTTAACTTCTATTTATCTATTATTGAACTCATTGCTTTCTTTCATCTCATATTCACACATCTAGTAATTTTAGTCTGCATAGTTAGCTTGCCCTGTGAATACCCTTGAAAATTTAATGCATAATTTGGCATTTTATGACTCCATAGCCTAGTGGGTCAAGTTTCACAGCTCTGTCTGTCCAACCACCCAATAAATCAAAACTAACAACCCTCATAATTTCTATAACTAGCCTAACATTAGCGTTCTTGATATTAAAGATAAATTAAAATCAGAGAGAAAGAAAGCCCTCTCTGAGTCTAGGAAGGCTAGGTCCCAGACTCCAAATTGGTTTTATGTTGTCCTATATCGTTTGTTCTTGCCAATATTATAAATTAAGGAGTGATAACATGTTGTTATTTTTGGATGGAATCTCTACCCAATATGCATCTGTGATGCCTTACAACTTCAATCTATCTTTCTTCCTGTACCAAATACCGAACTAAGTGGTGCCTATGAGGTATCTCAACAAATTTTTGGATGCTTTCTAATAGATATTGGTTGGCTTAACCATTTCTTAACTATTTTTGTTAACCATATAACACATGTATGGTAATGTGTTCACCAAGTACATAAGTGAAGCCATAAGCTTCCTGTATATGGTAGATTCTAGCACTTCGCCTGATGTAGTGTCTTCCTTCCTCCAATTCCTTGCTAGAGGAGTCTCCATGGGTTTTCTGTTCTCCATGTTAAACTTATTCAGTATCTCACATAATTTCCATAAGATACAAACAATTCCCATCTCTTTTCCAAATTTCCAAATTAAGGTACTAATGCAATAGCCCCATGTATTTCATCTTGAATTCTCTTGTGAAATATACTTTTCAAGATTTTATCAGCTTCTCATCACCTGTTAGAATTAAATCATCGACATATAATACTTTAATCAATAATTTTCCTTCAACCACAATATGGTAAAGGTTTGCATGTGCTTCACTTTTCGTGAAGCCCAACCGGGTGAAATAGTTTTCGATCCTGGTGTACCAAGCATGGGCAACATATTTCAATCCATATTAAGCTCGAATGAGTCTACACAAAGGAGACTCTCTGTCGAAGGTCTCAAGTCCTTTCGAAAAAATTATGTATATCTCTTCCTCAATCACTCTTTTGAGGAAATTTCTCTTCACATCCATCTGATGTATATTCCATCCCATATACACTAAAAGTGATAGAATAGATGTAATTGAAGGGTGTCTTGCTACTAGAGAAAAGGTCTCCTTGTAATCAATTCCATCCACCTAAGAGAACCCCTTGGCCACGAATTTGGCCTTGTATTTATCGACACTCCCATATATTTCTTGCTTCACCTTGTATATCCACTTGGAACCTACAACAGACTTGTCCTCCGGTCTTGGGACAACTTCCCATGCACCGTTCCTGATAATGGAGTCATAGTCCTTATTGTGTCTCAAAATTGTCTTCCATCTTCATCCATATTTCCATCAATTCATAACCATTTATCCCTCATTTCATAACTATATAGCCTAAAACCCTACATCAAGTAACCATCTTCATGATCATACAGGTTAGAATAATAATTTTCCAAATTTATTGATTTTATGTATTTTTAAGTGAATTTATGATTAAAAACTAGGAAATTAGCATGGTTTCATTTATATATGTGCGTTATAAGTTTTGTGACATGTGTAGGCTTATTCAGAGGTTCCAGAAGGGTCTTACCTGGCCTCCTAAGAACAAATTCGAATTTCAACTCAAGAGGTGGTCCATATTCAAAGAAGAAATATCATAGAGATATTAGTTTGTCATGGGATTTGTATCAAATATCTAGGGATAAGTTGAGACAAGTATGGGTCTAGAAGATATTTAAGGGATTTTCATTTATTGAGAAGATATCCCTAATTCATGTAAAATAAGAGGATCATCCTTGAAAGGAATCTAACAAGTTGTCAATTATTCATTAGCATTGGATTTTTGATTGTTCATTAAGCATGAGTAATATCATTTTCTCCAAATCATGGGTTATGAGTGTTGTTTTATTCTTAATATGTGACAGTCGTTCATGTGTGCTCATTGAGGAATGGACAGATACCCATCAACCACAATTCGCATACATCTGTAACATAGTTTGATTTCTTTTATTTCCTTGCATGCAAGTGTTCTTTATTTTATGCAAGTGTTCTTTATTTTATGTAAGTTTGATTTACTTTCCACAAGTGTGATTTCATTTCCTAGATTTGATTCGATTGTCATTAAAATACTTACTTACTAGCTATCTTAGTTTTCTTGCTTGACAACTAAATCACTAGTTTCTATTTACTTCTTTCTAGATTATTTTAATGTTTTCTATATTATCATAGTTTTCTTCTAATAGATTTGCACTTTAGTTATCATTAAATTTCTTGCTTACTAGTTGTCATAGTTTTATTTATTGATAACTAAATCAATAGTTGTTCTAGGTTTACCCGCTTTCTAGATTATCATAGTTTTCTTCTTATAGTTTTTCAAATATTACTTTATAAGTTTTTATAAAGGCCATGGAATTCATTCATTCCACCCTTAGAATCTAGCTTCCATCATTAGAATCTAATTTAGTTTTCTTACATGTGATTTCTTTTGCAGTTTTCTTTAGTTATACTTTTAATATGCATTTTCTTTCTTTATTTCCATCTAAACAAACCTTCTACAACAGTTTCATTTGAGGTCCCATATATTTTGGTTTTCTTCTAAGTTTACGAAACCCTTGGGTTGACATATTAGAATGAGAGGAATTTAACTTACAATTAAATCAACCTACACTCCTCTACCATGGCACCAAGCCATACTTGTTGTTGCATTTCTTCCTCGAATGAACATGGCTTAGTATGTACACTCTCGCTCATAAGATCCATGTTGCCAATTTACTGGTCTGGTGACCTCCTTTGTCTACACTATGATGTGGGGATTCCCACATTTTATCTAGCATCATGCATCAACTTGTTAAAATCCCTAGTGTGTTTCCTTCCATCTACAGATGTATTTGTATGAGTGGGTGCTTCCACTCTCTGATCCTCTGCTTGTGGTTTCCCCACATTTTGCGGCTCTTTTTTTGGAGCTAAAAGCTCCTTATTTGCATGCAATTGAACCTCCCTATGTAGGGAAATTCACATGGCCTTCTCTTCCTTGAATTAGACATATATATGAACAATTGTCATCCTATGAGATGGCAGCTACACTCGATAGTTGTCAAATGTATCATTGTACCCCACAAATATGCCCAACTCAAATGTTTGTTCTAGGTTTTTTCGTGCATCCTTGGAAACATGATACTAAACTAATGAACCAAACATTAGGAAGTGTGCCACATCTGGTTTCTTACCTCAAAGATACCTCTGGTGTACTCATCTCGATAATCCGATGAGGAATCATATTATACACATATACCGTTGTGTTGCATGCTTCCACCCACAAGTGCAACAGTCGGAAGTGATCATGCAACATCACCCGTGCAGCTCCCACAATTCTTATATTATTCCTTTCTACAACCCCATTTTGTTATGGGTTATGGGGTGCTATAAAATCCCATCGAATGCCTTCTTATCCACATAATTTTTTGAATTCATTCGACACATATTATGCACCAGTGTTGCTCCGAAGAGGCTTCACTTTCCTGAGTGTGTATTTATCAACAAGTGATTTGAACTCACAAAATTTTGAGAATGTCTGGTCCTTCTTTTACATGAAGAATACCCAACACTTGTGTGATAAATTGTCTACAAAAATCACATAATACATGTGGTTGGACGTGGAGGTTGTCGAGAACTATCCACATACATTTGAGTGAACTTTTTGAAGGAATTTTTGCGCTCGAATTTCCTTGTCATAAAATTTGGATTTGGTGTACTTCCCCAATATACACCCTTTTCATGTATCACACTGCTCAAGTGCATGCTTGGAAAGTCCTATAGAAATATGTGGCATGATATTAAAACCTCCATGGTGTATATGGCCCAATATTATATGCCATAGCTCACCAATGTCTCATCTATGTACCTTATATTTTTCCATGCTCAAAGAAGCACATAATTCTACATCCAATTTATATATGTTCTTTACCTGAACCTCGATCTTCTCCACCTATCCCTTGGCTATATGATGAAGGAACACATTTTCTTTGCTAAAAATACATCATAGCCACGGTCTTCCAACATAGAAATTGAAACTAAATTCTTCTTCAAACCCGGATGCCATATTTCAATGTGAGGGGAGAACCAGACTCCCTCTCAAAAGTAATCGTACCAATTTCACTCGTGTTATAACTTGCATCATCTCCCATCTCGATTTTCATCTGGAGGTTATTATCCGTGATGTCGCTGAAGAAATATTTGTTTTTGATCGTATGGAATGGGGCTCCACTATCCAGGGACCACACACTACCCATCACTTATGACGCCATGCATGTGATGAGGGTGAAATCCAAATCGAATTTTGAAGTAAGTTCTTCATCTACAAGTCCTCCTTGGGGATTTCTGTTGGCCTTCTTGTGCGAACACTTTGTGGCATAGTGTCAAATTTTGTGACAGTGAAAACATATAATCTTCTACAAGTCATTCTTCCTTCCTACCTGACCAGAATATGATTTGGAATGGGATGAATTCCCTTTCCATTTATTTTGATTTCCATCCAAAGAACAATTATCCTCGTCATCATGCTTGGATGTGAATCCATATTTGGTGTTCTGTCGAATCTCTTCTTACAGCATGTTACACCACAAACGCTCCCACTCTGGTAGATTCTCCCTCCCATTTACTGAATCCTGGTAGTTATGCCAGCTCTTGGGAAGGCCTAGAAATCTTAGGCTTACCAGATCATCTTTGAAACATGTAACACAAACACTTCTAATCTCATCCCGACATTGGATGAACTTGGTCAAGTAATTTGGTATTGTGTCACCCTTATCCATCTTGATTTTCGTGAGATTATCCTTCAGTGTGAGCTTCCTAGGGTCACTTATGTTCTAAGAAAATTATTTGAAGGCCGTCCACATTACATATAGATTTTCCTTTCCTTGGACGTTCGATAAAATATGATCTCAAACACCTTCAAGTAGAATATTTATCTCCTTTTCTATGCACTTCTTTCACTCTGCTAGATCTTGTGCATCATTTGGAGTTTGGTTTAGGATTTCCTTATCAATGAACACCTTAAATCCATTAACCTCCAAGACTCCTTCCATTCGGTCTCAGTAGGAAATTTAATTTGGGCTACTGTCAAGGGCATACTTGAGCTTCAGACCATAAATTCCATCCTAATCCCATTGC
Organism: Pinus albicaulis; assembly: GCA_034641835.2. Lineage (NCBI taxonomy): Eukaryota > Viridiplantae > Streptophyta > Pinopsida > Pinales > Pinaceae > Pinus > Pinus albicaulis. The sequence goes on along the minus strand of CM076581.1, from coordinate 1,251,054,903 downwards.
TAGCTCTAGAGAAGAGATGTGCAAAAAATTTTCCTCATACAAGAAAAAAATCATATTCTTCTCTTCTATATCTATTTCAGTTCTGATATCATGCAGAAATTTCTTGTAGATTCAAACTACTAATTGTAATTTTCTAAAACAATAGACTTGAATTTTCTCTATCAATTGTGGAAACCAGTTTAAATTATTGCGAAATCACAAAGCATATAAGAGAAATAATTCAATCCTCGTTAGCCCGTTATGATTTCCTTGAAAGCAAGCAAGAGGTACAATTTATATAAGCTCGCAAGGAATGCATTTCCCTTGTAAACACATCGTCCTTGGGTGTACCTTTTCATGTCCCCTACCCTTAATCAAGGTTCTCCGTTGTTACAGTCTATGAGCCTCAATGATTGCTAAAAATCCTGCTCCAAAAGCCAAGCTTACCCTTTTTCCCCTTTGTCCAAGTGCCTTCGTTCCCCTCTATTTCCCCTATTAACCCTCTAAACCCCCAAAGTCCCCTTAAATCCCATTTCCCCCTCTCGGCCTCTCTTTTGTTTAAACTTTTTATCCTTTTCTTCCCTATCGTTAGCCTTTATAGGCTTTAAAATGCATCATAAGGGTTAAAACCCACTTTTAATGTTATATCAAGCCTAGCCCTCTTCCGCCGCCCTCACACCTTTCCTTCCACGTGATTATAAAGGCCGGAACCACCCGCCGCAGCAAAAAGTGCTTATCTCCAATCCATATAGGGTGCGACACCAGCTCGTTGATCTGTGGATCGCACGGCTATCATAAAACATTCAAAGGCCCGTGTTTCCTCCGCGTTCAAATCTCCACCACGTCATCGCCGTCCGTTTAAACGTTGATCCGACAAACCGCAATGTGCCCGTGCCTAAGGGTCCCCATACTACCTGCCCATGAAACAACCCGTGCTTATCAACACCACCTTTGCGCGTGGGCGGTTTTTCCCGATGGCTCAGCCGATTCCATACATTAAGCGACACATCGCCCCGACATTGTTTCAAACCACCGGTTCATCGCGCGTTAACGTTCATCCACGGATGTCGAGCAACATCGCCGCGCCCGTTAGATCGCCAATCACCCATCCAACTCGCGTCATCACCATCGTGCTGTGCGTTCGATAACCCATCTCCGCCGTACCACCGGCCCACCGTCCATCGCCCTCTCGATGCACCCTCCGCTCGTCGATCTCCACCGAAATCCAACGCGCCCGCCTTGGTCTCCCATGCTTACAATCCAGCCATAGCCCGGTCCTACCACGTCAACCTCACGTGCACCCATCGTACGTCGGCCCGTGCATCGTACATATTTGTGAAAACGTCGTGTTTTAAGGTTTTTTTCAAATTTTTTCTCCGTATCGCCACCAACCAGAGCGATGCTTCACCATTCCTCTGCTCTTTTTCGCTATTTTTCCGATTGCACGGCCTTTTCCTCCATCCACACCGCATCCATCATTCCCCGTCCATGGATTTCTTGACAAGTTTGTTTTTTTCAAAGGTTTCAAGCGCGAAAAAATGTCATAGCTTATTGTTTCGTTCTGGTAGATATGCAGGAAATGTCCATGTGCAGAGATACATTTAATGAATAAAAGGCCCAAGAAAGTGTGCGACGTGATTGTAATCAAAGGACAGGGTCAAATTTCGTCACTCTTCCCCTGCAGCCATTAAAGGTAACAGCTTCATAGTCGCAGGTAATCGGGGGAGAGGAAAAGAGCCACTGGGTAAGGAAATCAAAGAGTTAAAGCATTGGGATTGGAGATTTTAAAGGATTAATCCATTTTTTCAGAGGCAAAGTACTAGATTGAAACCCCCGAAGACCAACCAGGAGCGAATGCTCTCTGGAAAATCGTACCACCATGGTTTTCTACAAGAAAGGCACGTTTTTCTCCATCCAAGGACAAAATTCCGATGCGCTTTTTATTATATACCGTGTTCCCGAAAGTTTCCGCCTCTCGACAAGCACTTCACATGATCAAAAGCATTGGTTACTCAAGTAGGGAAGACCTCATTGTTTCTTATTTTTCCTTTGTTATTTCACCAAATGTACCACACAAAAGATTGCCACCAAACACCTAAGCCATACTGCAGATAAATACCGAGAGTTAAAACAGAGTGGATGTCGGCCCTCTCTCTCCCTTTCTCTCGTGTTTAATGTTTCATTTAGTTCTCACCTACCTCCTCGCCCATCTTCGTTATAAAACTCATGAGAAAATATTGTAAAGGGGGTTGATCAGCTATCGCAGAATCCCGCAAGTAGTTTCTTTTGAGACACAAATTTCCGTGTAAAGTGTAAGATAGGTTGAAGGAAATGTTCTCATATTGAGTATTCAAACATTGGCATGTTGTACTTGACTGGTATTGCTATTTTATATGACAAGCACATTTCTTTGGATTCGATCCGAAGCAGCAAAGATGTTTTCCTATCTATGTATTTGCATACATTTCATTTCGTTTTCTTCTCGCTTGCATCATAATATTGGCATAGTATTTACCCTTGTTAGGTACCCTATGTTATCGTCTTCCTTGCCATTGATGTTTTTCTTCTAAACGTATTTTCTAGGAAATGATGTCATTTGGTTTAACCAAAGGTAGTGGATGACATTACCTCGCTCGATGTATGAATTAATTGAATTCAGCTTCTTAGATGTTTCTTGTTATAGATTTAGTTGGAAGATTTGGGAACACTAGGATTAGAGTTAGCCCCGTCCACTAGGATCCTTTATAGTAACCAGTAGGTTTTTAACCTTGTACTTTGAATCCCCATTATCTCCTCCTCCCCTACTTTTCATACCTCACAATCATCTTTAAGATCCTATGTCTCGTATGACTAGCCCAATTTAAATCTTGCACATCAAGTTAGCAAGCAAATCCTTTCCCCGACTCCATTGCCCAATGGTTTTGAATACTTCCTATGAATACCACTTCCGCCTTATTCTTCTTTTCTCTCATCTTCTTTGTCTTACATTGAACTCTTATTTCGATAACCATCAACCAAACCAAATCAAACAAATAACCCCGAGCCCATAACTAGCCTAACATCTTAACATTAGAGCTTCAAAGACATATAAACTTTGACTATCATAGAGAGATCCCTCTCGGGACCCAAGGGGGGCTAGATCCTCGGTCCGAAAGTGCCCTATGTTGTCTCATCTTTTGGTCTTGCCAACCTGGCCAAAACATGGGAACCCCAACATAATGGCGACTCCGCCGGGGACCTTGAGTATTACACCTTAAACATTCTTAGGCATTCAAAACCTTACAATCTCTAGTTAGGTTGGTAGATTAAACACTCCTATTCACACATCAACCTCTATACCACTTGTTATGTTATCCCATACTCTTAGACAGAAATGAAAGGGCCGTAGCTCTCCCGTATCCACACTCTTTATGAGGTGACATATCGGGTAAATCCTCCCAATCAATCTCCGGTTAGAGTTTTCTATGTTTGGAAGATATCCCGAAAGGGACATATCATAAGCACCGGCGGCAGGATAGTGTACCCTCTAAAAACATCCTAAACCTTTCCACCCTCGGCAACTCCATAATTCCTAAACGATTAAAGACTCCACTCGGTGACCGCAGGCTCGCCGATTATCTTGGTTTCACATGAGACCCCACTCGGGAGACCAACCACCATAGCAACATCAACCACAATAGGGGTAACGAGTAGGTTAAGCCGCTTTTGGTTGGAAAACAACATTCTAGCTTTCGTAACCATTCACACAAGAGCTTATCCCGACCCAAACCCACCGGAAATAGTTGACGACTCCCGAGAGCATCCTCAAAGGAGCTCCTACACCTAAAAGACCAACTATTTCAAACTCGCATCCATAGAGGTAATCTCCGCACCGTAAGACCTTACAGCTCTATTAGACCCATTTCGACCTAGACTCCAAACAAGCTTACCAAGAGCTAGGTCATTTAGTGTCCTAGACCAGCCAGACTTTGAGCTCTCGGTTCACCACCTCAAAGTGGTAGACACCATGGGAATAGATAGACCCCTCCATCTACATCACCCATATCCCTCTTCATTCAAAACTTAGAGCTTGTGTTTACCAGATCTCTTCATCACTTTCTCACAATAATAGATACCCCTGGCCATGTCCACATACCAGTTTGCCTCCAAACACAACCCATTACCTCATCAAATATCATCATATGGTAGCCTGGGTATGCACCTCCGGTTTTACCAAAACCTCTAGTACCCTTACCAAATGATTACTAGTCAAAAATCCCACACTTCACTCGCTAAAGAGTCCATCATAGCCCGCCGACATGTAGATAAGATGGAAGATTATTTTGACTACATGGAAATAGATGATGATACAACAAATGAGAATCTTCACCAAAGCTTAGGGGGTGATGTGAAGAAATGGTTTAAAGGCCTACTCCTCCGGGCAAAGATTAATGACCTCCTGTACTCTATATCGACTTTCATAAACAAATGGGAAGCTAGGGAAAATCCTCGCCAACTCCCTAGCAGAATACATGACCCTACAAAAGAAACGTAGGAGAGAGTGTCCATGATTACGCAATGAGATTTAACAACATTTACAATTCTCTCCCTCCACATATGAAGCCCCCACAAGGTATGGCCCTAGTGAAATACCCCGAAGGGTTTGATTGCCGACATGGCCTATGAGCTTAGGGATAAAGAGTACACTACATTGGAGGACATGCAGAAGGAGCAAGAACACAGGCAAATATGATCGAGAAAAGAGCAAGACAAACAGACCGAAAAATATATAGAGATGACAATGTAGCTTCCACATTTGATCCAAATCATGACCATCTAGCTAAAAAAGTGTACAAGCTATACCAAATGATGGAAAAGATGGTTTTCACAAATAAGAATCAAAATAGAAACCAAAACCAGAACCAAAACCTTAGAAGAAACAAAAACACCCCAACAGAAAAAGAATCAGACAACAAGTTATTCCCCCATTCCAAAACTTTCGATGAATATGAGGGAATCATAGAAGGATTCAAGGGAATGAAATAAACATGTTTGAAACAAAAATTTCAATCCATAACTATTACTCGAAGAAGATCGCCCCTCACCCTCCGGGTTGGGAGGAGGAATGGTTGGAATATGAAGATTACAGACAGATTTGAAATGCCATGATGCAGTCGAGAATAATATGAACTCAGGAGTAAAAAGAGCCACGAAACTCGTCAAACCCAAAGCTTTTGAGGTCACCATCAAGAAAATACCCGAGAAAACTTCTAAAGCGATCGTTGAAAGTAACAAATCAAGAGGCCGAGAGTTTTGGAAAGGACAATGAAAGGGACAACCAAACACTGATACACAAAGTAAACCAACTGCCAGCACTAGCACCACAAATAGTGTTCCCGATAAACCTGCCACAAACACCGTACATAACGAGAACCTACACACCGATTCATCCACTAAGGTAGTGGCTAGCAAGACAGAGTTGAACATTCCAAAGAGCCGGCCCCACTTCTTCGCTTTGGAGAGCGAGATTGCAAATATTAAAATCTCTCGTCCCACTCTCCGAGATGGCCACCCGTAATTTATATAAAGGCCAAATTTTGAAGGAATTAAATTTAAGTGAGAACAACAATATTGTTAATCTCGAATGATGATTAGCCCTCGCCCTTATGTTTCGTCCAAAGATAAAAGGAAAGTTTCGTGAAGGGGTAGTCCCACCTTTTTATATCAGTATTAACATTCATGAAAAGATCCTCCACAATGTAATGCATGACTCCGGGCCTCACACAACTTTATTCCTAAGGTAGTGATGGAAAGTTTAGGCCTAGAAATTACCCGTCCCTATAAAGATCATATTCATTTGATTCTAGAAGAGTAAAGTGTTTGGGCCTCGATCAAAGACTCGTGTGTGAGCCTCACTCGTATTCCAAATTTCAAATGTATGGTCATGGATGTTGTGGTGGCAGATGTGCTACCTAAATATGGCATGTTATTATCGAGATCGTGGGGAGCCAAGTCAGCAGGGAGCAATGCAGATGGATGGGGCTTATGCCACAATCTCAATCTTTGGCTAACTTAGAAGACCGTACAGGGAAGCACAAATGAAATTCCTAGTCAAAAGAGCTCCCAAGAAACCCGAAAATACACCATTATACTCTATACACACCGATCTTGATTCTTTCATCCCTTCCGTATATTTACCCCAGGGAGAAATAGAATCGAAAACAACAGATATAAACAATGACATAGAGCCCATGGACTTTAACATAATGGCTGCTCTAAATTTAGAGGACAACAAAGAAGAAAACCGCAATGAAACCCGCAGATATGCGATGGAGACCTTACTCGTACTAAACAAGAAACAAGAGTGTAAACACCATCGGTCCGCATCCCCGGAAAGTCATACATTTCACGAGGAACAAAGTGAACCACAAAATTTCAAGATAGACCCTATAACGCAACATAATGGCAAACCCAGCTTGTAGGGAAAGAGATGATACCAATAATGAGGATGAATCCCCGTGGGAAATGAATTTCGATGGGTCATGCACGAGAAGAACCCACAAGGTGAGTGTGGTTATGCAACAGCGTAGAGTGTGGTCATGCAGAGAGCGGCCACCCGCAACCCGCACTTCAAATGCACAAATAATGTCGCCTCGAATACGAGGCTCGATCCCGGGTCTAAATCGTTGAAGAAAATAAGGCTCCGTAGGATAGCCGTAAGGGGAGACTCGCAGTTAGTTATTAAATGTGTGAACGGGTGAATACACAAGGAAACATCCTAGACTGAGAGCACATATGAATGACACTATGGATCTACTAAAAACGTTTGTTGAATACAAGTTAGTGTTCATTCCTGTGGGCCAAATGTCATTGCAAATGGATTAGCTTGTCATAGCCGCTCCTATCCCAAGGTTCTGCCGACCATCGCATCATCATTCGTACCAAATCGTACCTCCGCTCGTGCTAGACAACGAAAAAAATATTGGAGCAAATTTTTGAAGGTGATAAATAGATCAAAGATTTCCCGATAGGCGTAAACAAGTTTGATTTTTTTGATTCAGACTCCAAATATGACAAGCATACCTAAGTGAAGAGTCCTCAGATGAGGAAGAAACTCCCGTAACATAGAAATAAACTCTTTTTAGATGAGGAAACCGAGAATCCAAACAAAATGTGGAACAAAGATAGGGGAAGAAGTAGAGGTGCCGTGTGCCAAAGATAAGAATATACCCGTAGGCCCCGACACCATTAGAAGACTCTTGAATTTGATGATGTAGCAAAAATCCCACTATAGAACATGTAGACTCCGACGTGGAAGAATTCAACATAGGCACCGAGGGTAAGCCCAAAATGATTAAACCGGCTAAGTCTTTACCTCCGTAGACATGAAGAAAAAATACATTGACCTTTTTAGGAATTCATCGATGTGTTTGCATGGATTTATGAGGACCTAAAGGCCTATGACACAAACATCATTCAACATAAGATACCTCGAAAGAAAACTCTAAGCCCTTTAGGCAAAAACTTCGCAATCAATCCTAAACAATTGCCCGCAGAGAAAGAGAATAAGAAGATATATGCTGGGTGTATAATTGTGCCCGTAAGGTTCTCTCGACTGGGTATCGAACTTAGTGGCCGTGAGGAAGAAAACAGGAAATCAGCCGTGCATAGACTTCGGTGAATCGTAATAGAGCCTCACTCAAGGACAATTATCCTTTTCCAAAATGGAACATATTCTCGCAGGGTAGTAGGTTCAAAGAGGATCTCCTTGTCAGATGGTTTTTCGTGTTACAACCAAGTCTTAGTAATCCCGAAGATCAACTCAAGACAAATTTCTTTACCACTCCATGGGGGTACCTTCATGTATGTGAAGATTCCTTTTCGATCGATGAACGCCGGAGCCACCTTCCAAAGAGCGATGGATATAGATTTTTCAGATGAGAGATAGGGCACTTTATTGTTATTTATTTAGATGACATAACAAGCCTATTCCAAGACCGAAGAAGAACACCTTGAACATCCGAGAAAAAGTGTTTGAAAAAGTGTAAAAGGTTTGGTCTCCGTCTCCAAATCCCCTAAAAGACTTTATTCGAGCTACAAGAAGGAAAGATTCTTGGCCACATTATATCTAAAAAGGGGATCAGGATAGACCCACAGAGAGTTGAGGGAATTCTGCTGCATCACACACCCGTAAACATCAAGGAATTACGCTCTTCATTGGGAATATTAACTTCTCAGAGGTTTATTCGAAATATGGCTAAACACCTTATGGTATGAATAACATGCTAAAGAAAGGTGCCGCAGTTAAATGGACCGTAGGAGCTAGGAAATCTTTCGAATCAAAGGGAACTTTGCACTTACCCAAGCTCCCATCCTAATCACCTGCATTTCTCCAAAGATTTCCCCGATTTTTTCATTTGCCTCTAAGCACACAAAGGGCTGCGTCTTGCTGCAAAACACAAAGGAGATGGAACAGCCAATTGCCTTCTTTAGCAAAGCACTCAGAGATGCACCCCTTGAAATACAACATCATGGAGAAATAGGCTCATGCTCGTTAAGGCCTTGAAAGACTTCAAGGTGTACATATTGCATTCTCACACCGTGGCTTATGTGCCCAACATCATAGTCAAGGATATACTATCGCAGATCCCGTATGGAAAAAGGGGCAAATGGATCGCTACAATCTTAGAATATGACCTTGAGATAAAACCCACCAAACTGATCAAAGGGCGGCCTACCTAAATTAATGGCTAAATCAAATCGCAAGCCCTTGAAATTAACATGGTGAATTCTCGATGAGCAAGAAGGATTTATCGTATCCCATCGTTGAGGAGAAGTTTCGTAACTCTCCTTGGTACTCGATATTATTTATGTGCTCACCAACCTAAATGCCCCACCCGAATCGTCAAAGACCAAGGCTAGATTCCCGAGACTAAAAGCCGTAAAATTACTAAATTTTGAATGAAAACTTATACCGGAAGAATCCTAATGGCCTATTTCTTAAATGTTTACCTTAAAATGAGGCAGTAGAGGGTTAAACAAGAATTTCATGTTGGAGAATGTGGCGGCCACCGAGTTGGAAAGCCACCGCAAACAAAATACTCGTAGCCGGCTACTATTGGCCCACATTCTTCGGATGTCCATAAAATGATAAAGGTTCGCCACAAATGTCGCATCTTTGAAGGAAAAGCAAAAACTACACCCTTTACCCCTACAACTCATCACCGTTGAAGGTCCCTTTCTGCAATGGGGCCTATATTTCATAGGGGAAATTCACCCCGTTTTCCTGCACAACACAAATGGATCCTAACACCTACGTACTACTTCACTAAGTGGATAGAGGCCATACCCACTAGGAATGCCATAGACTCGCCTACCACAAGCCTAGAAGGTCACATCCTATCTCGTTTGGCTGCCCAAGGAAAATAATCACCGATAACAAGCACGTTTCGTATCCAAAAGGATGGTTGATTTTTGTCACAAAAAGTATCAAATAGCACTTGGTCATTCAACCTGCTTCATTACCTCAAGGTAATGGATTAGCTGAATCATCAAACAAGAGCTCCGGTAATCATCATCAAAAGTCATAAGAGAACAAAAATCATGGCATAAAAAGTTAGTACATTCTTTGTGGGCCGATGTGCTTATAACAAAAGTCCACGGCATGTCACCATTTCAAATTGTCTATGAATAGGCGTATTCCCTACCAAACTTTGGGATACCAATGATCAAACTGATCGAGGAGATCCAAACAACGAAGAAGACAACATGGTGAGGAGAATAAATCAAACAATCCATCTCCGTGCGCAAACAAGGGAAGAGGTTTACACGTAGTAGTGAAAGTCCAGAAAATATAAAGAAATTATTTGACAAGAGGACCAAAGCCGCCGATTTCAGAATTGAGATAAAGTTCCGAGGTGGGACTCAAGGAGAGAGGATAAAGGCAAACACGACAAGTTTGACAACATTTGTGGCAAGGTCCATACATCATACAAAGCGCTCGTGGGTCCAAATGCATTTTTTCTATAGGAATTAGATGGTACAGAGTCAAGCCAGGGGTCCTCACAATGGCGTGATGCTCAAACACTACTTCTAATGATTTTTCATTTCCATTTACTTCCATTGTACATACCATTGTAGTTTTTCATTTTCAAGAAAAAGAGAAAAATGTTTAAAAAAAAACAGAGAGAAAGGGGAGGTTCGTACATGCCTAAAACATGAACTCGATGTGCAAAATATTGGCTCTATTAAACTCAAAATCTGAGCCATAAGAAGCAAAGAAGCCGGTCCTAACATGCTCAAAATATGGACCAAAGAAAGAATAAAGGAGAATCACTTCTAACATGCCTAAAACCGTAGCCGAATCGAAGAGAAGAAATGACTCTAACATGTTCAACACTTGAGTCACTGAAAAAGAGAAGAAGGATACTTCAAACTTCGTACTTCAAGACTTCAAGTTTTGTTTCCAAATTTTTGCAAGTTTCTCGTCTACGTGCGACCGTCTTTATGCCATGGTCCGCGCAAACCGCATGCGCCCAATCCTAGCTTGGTTGTTTTTCAATTTCGTTTTAGAACGTAGAAGAAATCAATGGGATGTACTAATCCAAACAGCATACTACATTAGGTAGAGAAACAAATGAGACCAATGTACCAATCAGTCTCGTTGAGAAATAAGGGTAGATTTAGAATAGGTTTATTTTCTGTTTACAAAATAAAATGACGTAAAGGGTCCTGCCAGCTCAAATGCACCCTAGAAGAAGAAAAATGCTAGGATTGTAGTGGTAGGTAGATTGCTGGGGAAAGTTTTTCCGATGATGTAATGTCTTCATATTGTAGCACCGATCAAAGAAAGAAAGGGATGTGCCAAGCAAAGCAGTAACCGGCCTACTCCAAAGATCTCTTTCCCGAATTCTGACTCCTTCAAGAAGCCATCCCCATGTGGAGCCACTGCTAGCCCCTTATGATTTCCTCGACATAGCAAGCAAGAGGCTAATTTTTCGTATAAGCCTACAAGGAATGCATTTCCTTTGTTAACACATCATCCTTGGGTGTACCATTTCATGTCCCCTACCCCAATCGTTGCCCTCATCGATATGCTGCAGTCTATGAGCCTCAATGATTGCTAAAAATCCTCGCTCCAAAAAGCCATGTTTACCCTTTTTTTCCCCCTTTGTCCAAGTGCCTTCGTTCCCCTATTTCCCCTATTAACCCCGTAAACCCCCCAAAGTCCCCTTTAAATCCCATTTCTTCCCTTTCTTTAAACATTTTTATCCTTTTCTTCCCTACTATTACCCTTTATAGGCTTTCAAAATGCATCAAAAGGGTTAAAAACCCACTTTGAATGTTATAATGCTTCACTCTCTTTCCGTCGGCCCCCGCACCTTTCCTTCCACGTGATTATAGCGCTAGAACCGCCGCCAAAGAAAAAGCGCTTATCTCCAATCCATATCAAAGTGCCACACTGTACTGCTGATCTTGGTGGATCGACAGCCATCATCAAATCTCCCACGCCCGTGTTTCTCCATTCAAATCTCCTGGCCGCGTCATCGCCGTCCGTTTAAACGTTGATCTAATGGTCCACAACGTGCCCGTGCTGCTGGTCCCCATACACAGCTCCATGAAATGTCTTCGTTTCTATCGCACCGCCTTTGCGTGGTGGGCGCTTTTTCTCAATGGCCCAAAGGATTCCACATTTAGCGACACGTGGCCTCGACATCGTTTCAAAACCGCCTACCATCGTGCGTTAATGTTCATCCGCGGATGCCGAGCGACATCGTCGTCGCCCGTTAGATCGCCAATCGCCCATCCACCCGTCATCGCTCATCAAAGTCGTGCGTTCGATAACCCATCTCCGCCGTACCACCGGCCCACCGTCCATCGCCCTCCGACGCACCCTCCGCCGTCAACATCCCCGAAACCAACGACCCGCCTTGGTCTCCCTACGCTAACAATCCAGCCATAGCTCGGTCCTACCACGCCACCCTCACATGCAATCCATTGTACATCGCCCGTGCATTGCATATATTTGTGAAAACGCCGGGTTTTTTAAGGTTTTTTCAAATTTTTCTCCGTAGATCGTTAGCCTCCACTCGCAGCTATGTTTCACCATTCCTCCGGTATTTTTCGCCGGAGTCGCACGACCTTTTCCTCCATCCACACCGCATCCATCATTCCCCGTCCTTGGATTTCTTAACAAGTTTGTCAAGCGTGTGGTTTCAAGCGTTGCAGAACCGCCATGCCTCATTCTTTCCGTCTCGTTGATATATATGAAGGAAAGGTCCATGCATAGAGATACATTTATTGAAGAAAAGGCCCAAGAAAGGTTTGACGGGATTGTAATCAAAGGACAAGCAACTTCTCGTCACTCTTCCCGCAGCCATTAAAGGCACAAGCCATAGTCGTAGGTAATCGGGGGAGTGGCAAAGAGCCATCAGTAAGGAAATCAAAGAGTTAAAGCATTAGATCGAGATTTTAAAGACAATCCGCCTTTTCGCAGGCAAAGTACCGTATCGAAAACCCCGAAGACCAACCAAGAGTTTAATGCTCGAGAAACCGTACCACACTGTGGTTTTCTTTGCCGCAGCGGTAACGTTTTTCTCCATCGTAGTGAGCCCATGCGCTTTTATTATATACCGTGTTCCCGAAAGTTTCCGCTCCGATGTTAGCCCTAAATGATCGTGGCGTTTGTTACCTGGAAGTAGGGCGTACCTCATCGTTTCTTATTTTTCCTTTGTTATTTCCACCAAATGTACCACACAAGACTATAGTCAAACACCTAAGCCATAACAAAGATAATGCCGAGAGTTAAAACAAGAGTGGATGTCGGCCCTCTCTCTCCCTTTTCTCGCGTTTAATGTTTCATTTAGTTCTCACCTACCTCCTTACCATCTTCCGTTATAAAACTCATGAGAAAATATTGTAAAGGGGGTTGATCAGCTTATCGAGAACTACAAGTATTTTCTTTTGAGACAGCGCTCTCCGTGTAAAGTGTAAGATAGGTTGAAGGAAATATTCTCGCATCGAGTATTCAGCCATTGGCATGTTGTACTTGATCGGTATTGCTATTTTATATGACAAGCACATTTCTTTGGATCCCGATCCGAAGCAATGGTGATAAGCTTCCTATCTATGTATTGCATACATTTCATTTCTCGTTTTCTAGCTTGCATTATAATATTAGCATAGGATTTACCCTTGCTAGGTACCCCATGTTACCGCTCTCCTTTCCATCGATGTTTTCCTTCTACATGTATTTTCTAGGAAATGATTTCATTTGGTTTAACCAAAGGTAGTGGATGATATCGTCTTCTCGCTCTCCTCGATGTATGAATTAATTGAATTCAGTTCTTAGATGTTTCTTGTTATAGATTTAGTTGGAAGATTTGGGAACATTAGGGATTAGAATTAGCCTCGTCCACTAGGATCCTTGTGCAACCACTGGCCTATAACCTTGTACTCCTCGAATCCGCATTATCTCCTCCTCCCTACCTTCATACCCGACAATCATCTTTAAGATCCTATGTATCGCATGACTATCCCAATTTAAAGCTTGCAAGATTGGTTATAAGCGGTCCTTTCCGACTCCATTGCCCAATGGTTTTGAATAATTCCTAGAATACTCTTACTTCCGCCTTATCCTTCTTTTCTCATCTTTGTCTTACATTGAACTCTTCTTCTCGATAACCATCAACCAAACCAAATCAAACAAACAACCCCCGAGCCCATAACTAGCCTAACATCTTAACATTAGGAGCTTCAAAGCACACATAAACTTTGACTATCATAGGGAGATCCCTCTCCCGACCCGTGGGGCTAGATCCCGAGGTCCGAAAGTGGTTCTATGTTGTCTCATCTTTTGGTCTTGCCTACCCGGCCAAAACATGGTAACCCAAACACAATCAACACAAAGGCACAATGATTATCTCAGGGGGGAAATCCTCAACTAAACCCCACCATATGTATATTTTATTAGGTCAAAAAATATGAGAAGGTTACAATGCTTTTCTTAAGCCCGAGAAACCTCTCGCACTATCCGTATATGCCTCACTACTTCCTAAACAAGCCTAGGCTAATACTTAACCAAATTTATTGTTGCCCAAGTCCCTATTTTATTTTTTTGTTTCCTTGGTAATTACCCCTATAAATTATCAAAATCCCCATCCAATATTGTGCAATCCATCTAGTGCCTTCCTCTGACTTCATGTACAACCTATAAAATTTGGATGATTATACTTGACAATACACTTACTCGAACTCCAATATCTAAACTCGATAACTCTCGCCTCTAACATGCATGAGTTATTTATGGTTGAATCATCATTTAAATAATTTATCACTAGATGTGGTTCAAGTTGAAGTTACACACTTTGACCTCTCACTAATTCCTCCAATAAGCAAATAGTTAAACTAACTTTAACTTAGATAAACCGAATTAATATACAACTCAAAATAAACTCAACCATGGATCTTATTTTTACAGGAGCCACTCTACATGACTCAATTTATACCCTCGACTCGACCAATCGAAACAATTCAATCAAAATAACTGGCTTAACTCGTACAATTTGTCATGAGATGTGGAATTAAAAATTTTCTTCTAATTTAATTCAAGGGAAAATTAAATTAGAATATTTCTTGGTGCTATTTTCAACAAAAAAATGATTGGATACTAAATAGAATCAACATGAAAAACTTACTTGGAAAGTGTATAAATGAAGATCTCCTTGATTCAAAGAAGTCCGCTAAGCCGATGAGAATGATTATGTGAGAGAATTATTTAATTGGGTTTATTATAAAGATATTACATGCAAATCCATTCCATTCATCCTTGCCAATTGTTGATGAATGAATGATTTAGTAAATTGAAGTGAAGTGGGATCCTATTTTCTAGAAGTGAGCCCACATGCAATAAAAATCACATGCATGAAGTTGAAGACGGTACAGTCCTTCGTGTTGGAGTGTGCTCAACTTGAGGGCACACTCACTAATCTTGATGGATTGCATTCCAATAGGGTAAAATTTTTGATCTTGAAGGAATGCGCTCAGCGAGGGTGAAATTCATCATCATCTTGGAGTGTGATTTTTCCCAAGGAGGGTTGAGTTCTCATTGACAATTCTCTTTCAATTGTATGTGCAAAAAGATGTGCCTTTTTTGGCTTTCATGTGTGTGTGTTGCATGTTGAAAAAACTAGTTACTATCTCAAGAAAATTTATGCCTTCCCCTACCCTTGGATACGATAAGATAAGTGATATCTTAAAGATAAGGTGATGACACTTAGAAAAAATTGACTTAAGAGGAAACAAAACTTAAGGAAAACACTTGGGTAGTCAACCAAACAATGTGACGACACTATATAGCATGGAACAATAATTCACGTAGGCTCTAAACTTTAGTTAAGAAACAAATTTGGAGGGTCGTTTTCACAACGATAACACTTGGTGACACACTAGAAGAATCCAAAATTCTCTATTTTGGTTCCACTTTATGTGTGATATATCAATTTTTTAGTATTGATTAAATCCATGAGTTAGCTCAACTCCCCATTCTACTTGGTTAAATATATAGTATTCCATGTTGCATTAATTGACATAACATAAAGTAAATTTAGACAAATCATTTTGATGAGAATAAGGGTAATATAGAATCACAATTCAAAACTAGTCAGAGTATGATTTTTCATCTCTGGTGTTGCTTCACTGCCAGTAAGGCTAGAAAGTACCCCGACGGTGTCAGTTTAGGAACACATGTGTTGGTTCACTGCCCCCAAGCCTCTATGGTATCCCAATGAAGTCACTTGCTTCACCTATTTGTGCACGAAATGTTTCTCTTCTTTCAACCTATTTTTTTTTCTTTTCATAGAATTGTCCTTAGGCACTTATTATTTTTTAAATGGGGCAGAAGAGGGATCCTGACTTATTGAGAGAAAATTTGGTTTCTCCTATAGAGACAAGTTTATAAACCTCTAATACTTAGTCTATTCAATGTTTTCCCCTTATCTTTCTCTACTCAAATAGACATGTCAGAAGAACACCATTAACAAACATAACCAACTGTAGGAAAGACAATCCTAAATATTTATGGGCATCATGGTAATGATTTTTCCATCCCACATTAAACGATCATATTTTTAATCAAAAAATCATTGAATTTAAATACATAAACAAAATCAAGAATAAATTAACAAATTATTCAACGGTTTCACGTTACCACAAATATTCTTTCACCAAATATTAGCCATATCTTCTTGAAGCTCAAAGCTAGCTCTTATGCACAAACTATTAGAACCACAAAGACAAAGCATGAAAAATTGAAAATTCTAAAAGAGAAATGAAATGTATCTAAATAGATGCAAGCTATCCTACCCTAAAATAATAGATACAGGGTCGGGTTAAGTGAAATGGAAATTCCAATGCAACCATGGAAGTTACTCTCAACTTTTGAGTCAAAAGATATGTGCGTGTAAAATAAAAGTCAGATATAGTGCAATGAAACAGATAACCAACCAAAACATTTTTATTTACTGGTTAAAGAAAAACGTTCAACCACAACGGTGTGATATCCTTGACTAGTTTATCAAATGAAGAACTCCACAACAAAAACATTTCTCAGGTTCATAACCAAACAAGACTCTACCAAATGCATGAAAGAATAGGTCGTGAGGCATGGGTCTTGGATGATAGGATTATTCAATACAATTGGCAATAGGATCGTGGAAACGATTGTTTGGAAAAGTTTGACAAGAAATATTAACCAAACACAAATCAATATTAAAAGAAAAATCGATAAATTGACCACAATCTATGTTATCGTGCGAGTTGAAATTTTCAATTGGATGATTTAGCAAAGATGGAAGATTGAAGGATTTAAAAATCATTAAAATCATTCTTCGTTTACACATCACCGATCAGATATTTTCATGAGAAGAGATGTAAGAATTGAAATTTAAAAGTATAATTAAAATTTCTTCCTTGAGGGTCTAAAAAATAAATAAGTAAAAAGAAAGAATCCCTCAAGTGATAATAAACATACCGTGAACTGATGTTAATGGAAATATTTTGTGAGAAACATTTAAACTAAAAACTTCATAAGTACCATTGAGATAGAAAGAACCTGACATAACCATTAGCATGGGTTGAAGTGTTCTTTTGTCTTGACTTAACACCAATTTATTAAATTTTTTAGGGTTAGAATGAGAGGGAATGGTCAGTTTATTTTTCGAACAAAATTCATCAACCAAACCAGAGTTATTCAAATCATGATATTCATGGAGAAATTGAGGCTCAATATATAGATATTTTAGATTATGACAAAAATCTTCAATAATATGCATATCATCTTCTTGAACAAAATAATGCATACCTAAAAGAAAATATTCAATGATCGCATCAAACTCTATTTGAATCTTTTTCAAATCTAAATCTTCCTACGGGAAGAAATTTTCATCGATGAAACTTCAAAAATCATCACCACACAATTAAAAAAAAAGGAAATGATGAGGATGATGGTGGTTCAAGGCTTTAGTTTTATTAGTGGGTGCAATATCGATAAGGGTATTACCAATATTTGAATATGATTGATGAATAGGATAAGGAAAATCATCATCAAGTGAAATATGTGAAAGAAAAGTTAATTATCCATCAACAAACTGATCTTCCAGTTTATTGACAAACATAGGCTCAACACACAGGACATGAAAAGGAGGGGGACAAGGAATAAAATGAACATTAGATTATTCTTTAGTATATGGAACTTCCTTTGAATGGGATTGCATGATGAATATGATTCGAAATATTTTCTTGAAATCCTGAGTAAGAAAGGAAAATTTTCATCCAAAAATTTCCAATCCACATCCTCATCTAGAAATTAATAACAAATATGAAGAAATTGATGAAAAATTTGTTAAATATATTCATTTGGTTCCATTATATGATTATTGGTTTCAATAAGAACATCTTGATATACATACTTGTTGAAAACACGACAAAGGTCATTAACCAATTGCTTAAAATATGAGATAGAAGTGAGAGGTAAAGAATACTATCATTACTTAACACGACCATCAAATGTAAGAGTAAATAACCTTGCAAGTGTATCTTCATAATAAACACCAATTGAACAAATGTAATCACAAAATCAAGGATGATTGTTGTACGCTTGCCATTGATTTTCAAATGCAGCAAGTTATTTAAAAGTTCCATGGGGATTGAAAAATATAAAGATATGGAAAAACACCATTGGATTATAATCTGGGATGAATCAATTTAAAGGTAATAGATTCAAACAGACCTCAGGGGTTTAACTTATCATCCGGCCCTCCTTCTAGCGCTAAAATGTTGACAGTGTTGGATGCCGCCAACATATAGGGGATATAAAAAATGTGAAGTCCCAATACTTCACGTCATTTGGTGTAGGATTTTCATCCATGTATATTCTTTGACCACCATTTATAAGGTTGTAGAGGCATGCCTTGGTTACAACATATAGACAAAAGATAGAAGATACCTCTTTATAGAAGTAATTATGTAAGCTTAGTGTGAAACCAAATGTAGAATGCATAGGAAACTTCCACATTTGGTAAAGGGAAACGATCATCCAGTGAGGGAAGTAATAGTACTATCTTAAGAGAGGTCTACGAGAAGACGAGAAGGACTTGTTGATTTACTTCCAAATTAGATCACAAGATAAATAATAATCATAAAATTATAAGAAAACTCATTCAACAATATCCATATCTAAGAAATAAAATATTTCATTAATATTATCATGTATTATGCCAACATATACCGCAAAAATACCAAGAATTGGCTTACTACATTCACGATACATGCATGAAGAAATGTTGGCTCAAGGAGTTTATGGTTATTAATGAAAGGTTCCAAGTACACAGTTACATAAGTGAAACACTAGATCCATTATTGGAAGATGAAGCCACAAGTTTCTTCTACAAATAATGAATTACCTCCTATGTAATACAAGAGAAGCTAAAGAAAAACTCTAATAATCCAAGCCCATTAATTGAGTTATGAGGAGCTATTTATAGTAAATGCAATGAATTTTGAGTTTCCTCGTGACTATTCAACTTCTATGACCTATGGACTTCCATACAATCTTTCACATTTTATTCATGACCTTTTGCATTCCATATGTGCCCTTTCACATCCCACATGTGTCTCTTGGACTACATTATATTAAACTTATTACAAAAGACAAAATACATTCAAGATGGTGGCTATATGAGATAAAACTACTAAGAAAAAAATTTATTTTCAAATAGATATGTAGTTTTCTTCTTCATGGAGCTCATTATTAATGTATGTATGCCATGCTCTGAATTCTATGGCGAGTATCTCTTGCAAACCACATCTTCACCTTCAATTCATCTATCAATATAGACTTGGAGCTAGATTGTACACTATTCCATATCCATGCTAGTTTCATGTGAGCTTTAGCTGGTGGAATGACATACTATATAATAATGTCCTCAATCATTTCAAGGCCTTCTTGTTGTAATGATTTATTTATTTTATAAATGTATTACTTCACTTCCCGTAAGATGATATATATGCCTCCTGTCTCTCCAAGTCATCCCACTGAAGGGATATCGTGCTTTTGTGCCAAGGACTCCAAACCATTATGTAGTCGACTATAAGTAGTAATATTATTAGTAAATTGTGCGTTGATACATATATAGTTCTGATTGTGGCATCTCAACTGTACTATATCTACTTTTGCATTAGTTCTATCATTTCTAACCAACTATTGTGGAACCTCTAGATATTTGGCAGCCCATTCCCGGATCTGATCAATAACTCTATTTTACACCTTTACAATATTTAGAACTTCATGCACTTGCTTTTGTATAAAAACTAGGGTCGCCACCGCTTCATGTAAAAGTATCGTTCCATCATACAACCATGCCATGGTATCCACTATTGGCCCCAATCCCTCCTGTTTTTGCTGAATTCAATTCAATTGTGTTAAAGTTGTGGGAAGATAGTTGTTAGTTTTCAACAACGAGGTGTTCTTCTTTTTTCTTTACTACAACCAACTCTTTCCTCAATCGTGCATTCTCATTCAACATATACATTCAATTATCATGTGTTGTTGTAGCGAAAGCAACATCAGCTTCCATGATTTTCTAGGGATTCCTCCTAGTATCTATAGTTATCACCTTTTCCGCAAATACAAAGACTGGACTCTGAGGTCATTTGGGAAGAATCTTCGCCTTTCTTGCATGATCCTTTTATTTACATGATCAAAGGTAACATTATATACGTCCATGACTCTTTCTTCTACAAGAGGTGTGATTCATATATTATCAAATGGGAGATGGCCACATGTAAGAAGAGGTTCTCCAGGAGAAATTGGTTCATCATCTATGGGCTGGATGGCATCATCTTCCTCCATTTATTTTTCTATTTATTGAGTCATATATTATTGTTATAGCCTCTATTTTTATTCCTCCACCTATGACTTCCTTTTTTATTTGTCTTCCACTCTCCTTTCTTCTTCTTTTTCCCGTTTATTTCTCAGAAATTCATATTATTTCTTCTTCTCCTCTTCCTCTTGTTGCATATTTTCTTGTAATTCTCTCTCTTCATGTTAGGACTCAATAGCTCCCTTATTAAATAGGTCATATTTCCATTTTGTTTTGCCTTTTTTTGTTAGATCATGCTTCATACTTTTCCCAAGATCTGTGGTACCTTCTTGAGTTGTTGTTGCTTATGGTTCCTGATGTGTCTGTACATCTTGAGGTGGTGGAACTTGGGGGGAACTGAATTCAATTCCTTTATGTTTCCTTCTTAGTGTGTTTTATCATTTCTTCACCTTTTCATCCTTTTCAATGGTCATTGATGTATATCTCCAAGTGAAGCCAATCCTATTACAATGTTGCTTGTACACTTTCGTGGGATCATACCCATGAAATTCCTTGACTGCAAAGTGCATGCAGTCTAAATTTTTTATTACAACATTTGTTGCCTTGAGGCTCTTTAACTAATACATTCCAATCCTCAAAGAGAAAATAGGCCAAGGGGCGTTCTTTCTTCTATTAAGAACTCTTGAAAACCCTTTATTTAACAGATAGGAAACTTCTTGCAGGACCACCTTGTTAGTCACATACTGCGGCATAATATGAGGTGAAATTTGACATCTAAAAAATCTGATATATGTACTTTCTAGTGGAGAAAACTAATTTGTGATATCATGAAATTTCCCTTTCAACTGGTCGGTCATACAAGGAGGGTTGATTTCATACATAATCCGAAATACGATTGAAAATAAATTCTCTCTTAATTTGTCATATGCCCCTCCTAAACTCAAATTTCATAATATCCCACTTTGAAAGTAGACAAGAAAATTGTCTTGTAGGGTCTAGCTTCAATACATCCCTAGGAATGCATATCGAGCACAAATTCCATCTAACAGATATGTTTACATGTATAAATTTGGTGCTTGGTTTTCCCTTCGAGTTTATTTGAGCTACTCAACATGTAGGTGCAACTCAAAAGAAAATAAAGTCAACCTGATTGAATATTTTTCCATGAGAAACAACCATGTAGAGCATGAATATCCAATTCTTTTCAAAAAAAAAATTCATTCTTTCACCCATCCAACCTAGAATGCATAAAAATAATATATTGGTACACTTCTCTCAAAATCCTAGTCGGGTAAATTGCACTCGATCAGTGTCGGAACTTGGCAAGATCTTTGAATGAGGGATTGATATTGGCCCATCTAGTATAGAATTTGTTATTGGCATACTTTGTAATAAACGTGCATTTCCTCTCCATGGTACGTGCCAGGATGACTGCTACTTTCACTATGAAGCACCAAATATGAAGCATCCATGTGTGATAAAATGCATTCAATTTCTCCTACAAAAGGTATGACTAGGATCTTGCAGGAAATCCTGTGTATCCTGGACCACTTGATATTGATGTAGAATTTCTTGTATTCCAAATTCTCAGGGAATTTTTTCTGCATGAAAGTGTCTTTGATATCCCTCCATGTGACCTTGGTAGATTTGTTTATAAAACAATGTGTGTTTGCGAGAATAGGAATGGTAGGCTTTGTAACTTCCACTACTTCTTGAGTGGTTTCTTCTGAAACTTATTTTGAGGCCACTTGGTGAGTAGTGGGAGTTATCATTCCAAAAAATAATTATAGAGTAATAACACTAGTAGGTGGAACACCTGTACATGGAAGCACATTCATGGAAACAAAGATTAGATTAAAGAAATCCTCTATATTTTACAATAAATAACATTGAAAATAATGTTCAGAAATCCATCAATATTAGCTAAGGGTGTGAGCCTATTGAAGAAGGGACGTTGTAACTTGAACAGGTAAGAAAATTGCATCAAGGAAAGGAGGGAACATGTCAAAGCAACAAGGGAAATTCAATGCTCACTAGAGGCTTCAAGGTGCACTCATGCTTAGGCTCTTTGGAATGCATAAATTATAATGTATAGGTTCAATTCACACCAAGCGAGCTGGGATATTGGCGCATCAGCACTTACCAAGGTTGATAGATCAGAGGAATATCTTTTTGGTTGGCTTTGGATTGGAATTCACTTGGGCTTTCCTATTGCTAGTTTCTATTGCCTTTCCCTATATTTGTTGCTTTTAGTTGGTTTCGAGGACATTGTTGTGGATGAAGTAAAAATTATTTTTGGGAATACATATTAATTTCTCTAATCATGAATTATAAGATGTAGAATATGGTCTCACCTCTACTCTAGGTGGACGGTTGTGGGTGTTGTTACTCTAAGTATCAATAGTATAGATATTGCGGGCATTTCCTTGTGCATTATGTTAAAGTTCACCAAAAAATAATTGGGTTCTAATCTATGGGTTGGTTACGTTCCAAGGAGTTATATTTCCTTTTAGACTTTTGTGTTTGGTTTATACACTAAGGATCATCATGATTTGCAAATATTTGGGAGTATTCTCAGGGAACATGGAGAAAGGATTGAAGGAAACAAAACATTCATTTTCCCTCTTAATTCTAAATTTCATGAAAATCAAATGTATCTCTCAAATTACAATATTTATGAGTACTTCAGTTCACGTTAGCATCAACTTGGATTTTTTTAGGTACAATGCAATATGATAAATAATTTGGTTGATAATCTACACAAATATGCTTGGTCTGGGATTCTAACCAATGATTGGCTATTCAAGTGGAACATAGGGATGATATTATGCACCACATCATTGTAGATGTTGAGATTAAAGAATTGGAATCAATGCCTACTAGTTGTATAATCTGAATTCTTCTTTTACAAAAAGTATATTTTCTATAATTTATTGTGCAATAAGAGCTAAGAGATTTTACGGATAGATGTATGTAGGATTTATATTTTGTTTTCAACATGTGTAGACAACTTGAACTTTGAGGACCTTATGTGTATTTTATTATTTTCATTTAGCTACAATGTAACCATTTCAATAATATAAGTAGCCCTTGGATTTAACAAGCATGCTGAGAAGAAAATGAATGATGATAAAATAGGAATGAACTCCCATTACAAGAGGTTGAAACAACATTCAAGGATAATGTTTGTAGTTTATAGTTTCTTAATATGGATTTCATTTTTTCTCTTCCAAGTCTATTTTCCTTTTCACATATTATGTTTGGATCTCAATTTCCTTGAAATAAGCTAGAATATATCTATACAATCTCTAACCTCATGATTGTTTGAAAAAGTATATTTATGATGTATTTTCCCCATTTTGTGTAATATATAGGTGTTGAGAATGGAAGAAATATCTTCAACAACTAAAGTAATATCATATACAACCATAGTAGTCAAGATAAAACATAGGATTTAGGAAGAAAGGTATGCTTGGATTACTCCATCTAATCCTTTCTTATATCTCAAATAATTTGAGATATTACATCTATGTAACATGTGGGTGATTTATCCACTATTCTATTACATATCAAGGGAATATTTATGGAGGGGCACACCTATGCACAATAAGGATTATCCTTAGAATATAAATAACAAATCCATTGATGATATATCTTTATACTCATTCTCATTTAATTAAATTCCTTAGATTCTCCACTTTCTATATATTGTGTGTGGATTAATTCATTTTAGGAGTGAGTTTGAGCCAGTATATCAATTATATTTGATAGATCTAATCCATACCTAAGCAAAACATTGTTCATCCCTTCATGATTATGAATAGAGGAAGAAAATGTGCTTTATCACTCTTTATAGGATTAGTCACATAATGATCAATATTTGTTGTTACTACACCAAGAGTGATGATGAATTTAGGGCCCAATTTTGAGAAATTTTTGGGTTTTCGTGTCAGATCTATCTTTTTATTGGTCCATGAGTGTTCTATGGCCTAGATCTCTTTGTATGTAATCTCACACAAGCTTCTTTTACAAATATTTGATTAGATCTTTTGAGTTATAGTGCCATGGATGTTCCTTTGGGTGCATTTTCACTATTGTTGTTTGATTGGTTGTGTTTCCTAGTGAGTGGTGACTTGGGCAATGTCTCTAGTCTTCATTTTCTTAATGTAGTTGTGTGATTAGTATTGGTTTCTTGTTATGATTTAGGAATTAGGATACAATAGATAGAAATTTTTATTTCACAACTTTGGGTATCTTTATTTTTTATGTTTTCCCGCATGGTTAGAGTATATTCCACTTAACAATCATGATCATTATAGTTTTGAATAGGAACATAGAGTGACTCATCAATCCTAGATAAGAATGTTTAGGGGCAATGACAACGTGGGAGAACCTAGAACATCATCACATAGTGTTTTTGGAGCCACCTCTGTGATGTCTTTGTTACCCTCAATTAATGCAATATGTCTCTCAAGTCCTACTCCTAAAACATCTACATTATTTATTTGGGGAATACCACTATTTCTTTCATTATATAATTTTAGTGTTCTCATTCTATCACTACCTATGCTCTCAACTATATTTGTATTTGATTTGGGGCTACATCAAATCTTGTGAGCCAAATTTGTATAATTTCCACCTAGTTCTTACATCTTGACAAGGGACGCATTGATATAATATGATGGATATCCTTTTGGATGGAGTCTTCAAGGGGTGTCTATGGTTTTTCATAACACCATTAGGGGCCATAATAATTTTGGGGAATTTAATATTCCATGGAGTAGTCAAGATTTGGAGGAACACCATTTCTTGGGAGAATTCATGTTTTGGGAGGGCCCGTGTGTTTAGGGGAAATCCATTTGGAAGTAGTTTTATTCTTAGAGATGGAAACATCTTTAGATGCAATTTTACTCCTCAGGGATGTTAGCCACCTATAAAATTTTGTCAAGCAAACAGGTGGCTAAAAATGTTTCTGAGCCTTCAAGAGAAACATTTCCCTTGAATATCTTTCATTCTTGAAGCCTGTATGTGTCTTATGTCCTTTGAAAAATCCCCACTATTGTTTCCATTTGATAAGCTTCACTGTTTGTGAAAGAAAATGCTCAAAAAGGCCTTTGTAATTGCCCATTTTCACTCATTTCCCTTCATTTTCATTAAGCCTCCTTTTCCTCTTTAGAACCTCCATATCCCTCTAAAAATCCTCCACAATCCTTTTAAGCTACTAAAAATCCCTTTTACAGTTCTAAAACACCCTTTTTCCCCTTTACCGGAAGCCAAGAAATTTCTTGAAAAACACTGATTTTGGCCTAAAAACATCCTTTTTTAAATAAGGCGTTAAGCCCCTTTTGGCTTAGCCCTTAGCCCATTCTCCGCATATAACCTGGCGCCAGAACTAGGTGCTAAGCCCCATCGCGCAATCGCAATCGAATATTTCCTTTAACCACCTTTTCCTTTGTTATTTCTATTTTTTTGATGCGACGAGCTTTTGCTCTTTCGACCTCCGTTGCAATCTCCATCATCGATCTTTCCAAATCTGATGGTCAGTGCTAATCGCATCGCGCCCCATCACCTCTCTTCACTACCCCTCTGATTATGTATCCACCGTTGATCTTTTTCATAATCCAACGACCCTCGCATGATCGCCAATGGCAAAAGTCTTAAGCACCATCCCATTGTATCCTCTGATTTGCGATCCCCGATCTAATGCTGACCGTCCATCCATACAGATCTGACGGTTGAAATACCTTCGCACTCCGCTTCTGAGCCCAACATCATCACTCCGCCGATTTAATTTGGACCGTTGAATCCACAAGAACCAATGGCCCAGATTCAATCGTGCTCTGCTCATGTGCCCTCCGTCATTTCCCCTCCGATCAAATATCTACCGCTGATCTGCCCTCTGATTCGATAGTCTGCGCTAAATCGCAACATCAGAAACTCGTAGTATTGGCCCCCTACCTTTTCTCCAAAGTGATTGAATCTCAGCCATTCATTCCAATAGATCCAACGACTCTCCTTCTCCCCACTGATTCACTTGCCCCTTTGCCTCCGCTTTCTCTTTTAAATCTTCGCCGTCCATTTCATAGATCCAACGGTCAGGATTTAATCCGTCGTTGGCCCTTCCCTCCTTACCACTCGTCCATCTTTCCATATATCACTCACATTCCCACTGTTAGATCTCCCTGCGTTTCATCCAATGGCTAAGAATGAATATCACGTAATTTTTATGTCTGAGGTTTAATGTTTCAAAATAACGTGATAAAAGTGGTTTTGGGAGGACACGTGTCAGGTAGCGAGACATATCGCGTTTTTTTGGAAAAAATTTAAAACCACTCCAAAGTTGTGTGAAACCAACAATTTTCCTCTAAAACCACCCCACTCCGATATAATCCTTCATTTAATCCCGACTGTTCATTTGATCTGGATCAACGGCTCATATTATATCGCGTTGCCATCCATATTTCTTTCATCAGACCTTCCAAAAGACTTCATCAGACGATCTCCACCGTTGATCTTTTCCCATGATCCAACATTCCACGTTCAATCTTCCTCCGCCCTATCAGTCCCACCACCAAATGTGCTCGATCTCCTTCATTTTAACCTTTTTCCTTTTTATTCGCCCAAACATTGAACTTTTGTGTTTTAACACTAAAGTTATTTCTTCTGCCTAACCTTCTAAAACAACTGCACCGGTGAATCTCGACTATTGATAACCATCCATCAGTCTAATCAGATAATCCAGAAGCCTCCTCGCACTAAACCTTCATCAGCTCAATTTTTCACCATTCCGCAGCGAATTTCAACCATTTTTCCACTACATCCACCATTTCCATCACTGCGCCATCATCTCCATGGTCCTCCACAACATCCTCCTCCACTCCCATGGATGTTTATAACATGTTTATTATGTTTTGTAGGGTTACAAATGGTGAAATTCACTCTCTGTTTCACAATCACATACAGGGAAATCTAGAGTGCATAACGCCATTTTCAGAGCCAGAGATCACAAAGGAAGATACCTGAGAAGGTTTAAACGCAATTTTCAGTAAATATCAAGTCATTAACTCTATTTCAAACCTTCCGGTGCCATTGAAACTTGTGTATCCATAGACAAGACATAAGAGAAGTGGCAAAGAGTATCAGCAACAGATTTAAGGGATTAAAGCCTAATATTGAAGATTAAATGCTATACTCTAGTGTTTAAAGGACGAAGATACAGATTGAAGATCCTTGAAATGATCCAGAAGGCTAATAAGGCCTAAAGCACATGAAACAAGCCATATCAGCATTTTCACATTAGCAGAATGTTCTTTCCCAAGAAAGGACAAGTTCCCATAATGTTTTTTATTCTCCATCGAGTTCCTGAGAAGATTATCATCCTGACAAAAGTCCTAAGATTTCCATAGCATTAGTTACAAAGTATGGAAGGCCTGAAAGTCATTTATCTGCCTTACATGCCCCAGAGTAAAAAAATAGTACAAACAGGCAGAAAGTACCTCAGGAACATACCTATGGAGTTATTATTAGCCTGTCAAAGACCACTTATTCATCCAAAGAGTACTGAAATTCAATACGGGATATTAAAATAGAATGGGCATCAAGCGCTCTTCTTCCTTTTTTTTAATGTTTCATTTAAATTTCTATCTACCTCTACAACCACTCTTTCAGCTATACTAACTCTTCAGAAATACATTGTAAATGTTGGTTAACCGTGGATTGTAAGCTGTTTCATTGAGATAGGGTTTTGTGTATAAGTTGTAAAATAGGCTAGGAGATGATTTCTAGTTGATATCAAGCTGCTGGACAATGATGTATATGACTGGTGTTGCTCTTTCATATGACAAGCATGTTCATTGGATCCTAATTTAAATCAGTGGTGAAGTGTTCTATCTTTTATTGTTTGCCGCTCTGTTATGCATCACATTTCATTTCTCTGATAAGAATCAATAATCTAGGTTAGGATTTACTGCTGTGAAGTGCCCCAATGCTACCTCCTCTTCTTATATTTTATGTTTTCTGCTAATTGTGTAATCCAAGAAAAAATTCAAGATAATTTAACCAGTATAGTAGATGGTTTTATCCATGCTTGCTGATGTATGAATTTAGAGTCTGTTCTTAGATGTTCTTGTCTGGTTTTAACTGAAAGAATTGGGAAACTGGGAGATTTGAGTTAGTTTTGTCTCACTAGGGTCCTTTTCCAACAGTTTTCCTTTCTAATATCCCTTAAGTTGAGTTTCAAAAGCAGAGAAGGTTAAAGGTATTTTTCTAATCTTAGGCTTCACTTTGTGTCCATCTTGATTTTTTTCTATTATCTGAAGAGTTAGCCTCATTAGGAGTTTGATCATAGATGGTTAAGGCATGCCCTGTCCCTCGATTTACTCCTAAGTGGTCACCTTGGAAGGTTTCCTTATTATTCACCTTCATTTCGTTATCATTTCATCTCATTACTATCATCTTGAAAATCCTTTGATTTAGATGGATAGCCCATTTTAAAGCCTTGGATATTGAATAGCAAGTAAACCATTTTATGACTCCATTACCCAATGGACTTATATTTTCTTGAATTATCTCCCCATTTCTAAAATCATTCTTTACTCACTTCTTTACCTTACTTTGAACCCTTCTTTCATGTTTCCCAACCAAAAAAACAAAATAAAAAGCCCTTGTGCTTCATACCTAGCCTAATGCCTCAATTTGATACTTAAAGATATATCATTCTTTGCCTTTATAGAGAGATCCCTCTCTAGATCCAGGAGGGCTAGACCATGAGATCCCAAAGTTGTTTGATGTTGTCTTATCATTTGGTATTGCAAAATCTAACAAATCATAGGAACCACAACATAATGGCGACTCCGCTGGGGAAGCTTTGAGTAAAAAATTCCTTAAAACATTTCTAAGAAACTCAAAGAAGACCAATAGCCTTGATTTTGTAGTTAATCACTGTGGTGGAAATTAAACCTTCTTGAAACACTTTAAACCCTCCACCTGGAGACTCCACAATTCCTAAACGACCAAAATACTCCACTGGTGATCAGTAGGCCTACCGATTATCTTTATTTTCACAAGAATCCACTGGGAGACCAGTTGTATTACAACATCATCCATACCGAGAGAAACACATAGGATTAAGCTTCTTTGTTTGAAGATAGGTTTGCCACTCAAAGACTGTCATATCTGGCTTACATTCTTTGTTGAGTCTTGAGGGCCTAACATACTCGCTTCAAGAACAATCCACACTAGAGCTTATCCTAATCCAAAGCCACTTGAAATAATTGATAATCCAAACAGTATTCTTAGGAAGTCTCTCACATCTAAAGAATCAACTATTTCCAAACACATCAATAGATCTAATTCAGCACTTGAAAACTTTGTAGGTCTATTAGACACTCAAATTGACTTAGATTTACCAAGTGATCTACCGAGAACATGGTCATTCAGTGCTATAGATCAAGCTGACTTAGGGCCTCCAAGTTCACCACCACATAGTGGTCAGCACAATAGGGACAGAGAAACCCCTCCATCAACACCTCCTGATATTCATTTCATTCAAAACTTGGGCCTCTCTCACCCTAAATCAGCTCAACAGTTTTTTGCTGGTCCTAGCATTTCTATCATCCATATACTTGCTTCTCAAACCAATCCTTTACCTCCACAAAACACTATCATGGCAGCATGGTACACTTCCTTGGTGTTACCACAGCCTTTGGCTCCACTACCCAATGATTATCAGTAAAAAATCCCTCATTTCACTGGGAAGGAATCTACTATAGCCTAGCACCATGTAGATAGGATGTAAGATGCCTTTGACTATATGGAAATTGAAGATGAAACTATCAAAATGAGAATCTTCGCCCAGAGTTTAGGAGGAGAGGTAAAGAAGTGGTTTAAAGGATTACCTCCCAATAGCATCCATGACCTTCCCTCCTTACATCAAACTTTTATAAACAAATGGGAAGTCAAAAGAAACCCTCTCCAAATCTTAGCAGAATACAAGAATCTCAAGAGAAATCAGGGAGAGAGTGTCCATGACTACTCTACTGGATTTAATAGTGTCTACAACGCTCTTCCACCACACATGAAACCTCCCCAAGGAATGGCCCTAGTGAAATACCCCAAAGGATTTGATGCTGATATGGCCTATCGGCTTAGGGAGAGATATTATGACACATTAGAAGACATGCAAAAAGGAGCAGTGAGTGTAGAAGAAAACCTGATTGAAAAAAGAGCTAGAATGAGGGCTGAGAAAAATGTAACGTACAGGGATGACAACATAGCTTCTTCATCTAATCCCAACTATGATAGTATAGCCAAAAACATGGAGAGGATGGAAAGAATGACGGAAAAAATGGTGATCCAAGTCAAAAATCAGAATAGAAACCAAAATCAAAACCAAAATCAAAATTTTACGAGAGAAAACCCCCCAAATAGACAATGGGACTCTAATCAACAAGTCATACCTCCATTCCAAGAGAACTTTCTTGATGAAGATGAGGGAATAATATAAGAATTAGAGGGAACTACCATAAACATGGTGGAAGTAGATAGCCAGGATCACACCTTTTCTAGAGAGGATAATCATACCTCATACTCACATTGGGATGAGGAAGGATTAGAATCTAAAGATTATAGGTTGGGATTCGAAAATGCCATCATGCAGGTCCGAGAACAATATGATCTCAGAAGCAAGAAGAACATAGACACCCCCAAAACAAAATCCTCTGATATCACCATTAAAAAAAGTCTTGAAAACACTCCTAAAGTGATTGCTGAAAGTAGCAAATCATCAACTGAAAGTTCTAGAAAAACAAAGAAAAAGACATCCAAACTAATGATAAACCAGGTCAATAAAATAGCAACGCTAGCAATGCAGCTAATGCTCCTGATAAAACAGTTTCAAACATTGTACATAATGAGAGTTAGCAAGCTAATTCTGCCAATAAAACAGTGGCCAGTAAGACAGAATTGAACCTTTCAAAAATTCAGTCTCCTTTCAATTTGGAAAGTGAGATAGCCAAAATCAAAATTTCTGTTCCACTCAGTGATTTGACTACTCAGGACATATATAAAGGTCAAATTTTGAAAACTTTAAACTTAGGAGAAAATAGTGATACTGTCAATTTAAATGATGATCAACCTGCTCTCTTGTTTGGCCCAAAAATTGAAGGGAAATTTCAGGAAGGGGTAGTACCCCCTATTTATATCAGCCTTAATATCCATGACAAAATCCTGCATAATGCTATGCATGATTCTAGGTCTTCACACAACCTTATGCCAAAATTGATTATGGAGAAGCTAGGCCTAGAGATAACCAGACCTTATAAGGATTTATATTCCTTTGACTCTAGCAGAGTGAAGTGCCTTGGCCTAATCAAAGATCTCTATGTAAATTTGACTCAAATCCTAGCCAAGTGCATGGTTATGGATGTTGTAGTGGCAGATGTACCTCCTAAGTATGGCATGTTGTTGTCAAGATCATGGGGTGCCAAGCTGCAAGGTACAATGCAGATGGACGTGACATATGCCACTATCCCTGTCTTTAGCTAGCTTAGAAGACTATATAGAGAGGCATACATGAAAGTCATGGTTAGTAGCCCTGAAAAACCAGGGAATTCCTCTCTTTACTCTGTCCATACAGATCTAGACTCTTTTATCCTTTACAACGATGAGTTTACTAATGAACAAGAGCTAGGAAACACAGATTTAAGTAACAGAGTAGAAGCCACAAATTCGAACATAATGACAGATCTAGAAATAGAGGAAAACAAGAGAGAAACCCTTGAACAGTGTGTTGAATCAGAAAATCACAGTGAAAAAAACCAATATTGCGAACAAAAAATTAATCATCACTCTAAACTCCATGAAAGTCCTAAAGAACAAAACATAACACTACACAATGGTGAACATAGAATTAGGGATGAAACTGATAACAATTATGCAAACAATCCCTTATGGAAAATGAAATTTGATGGATCTTGCACTAGAAAGAATGCAGAAGCTAGGGTATGGTTGCACAATTATGAAAATAACTATGTTGAGAGCCACACTTTTAAACTAGACTTTAAGTGCACAAACAACATTGCAGAGTACAAAGCTCTTCTCTTAGGATCGCATTTATTGAAAAAACTTGGAGCTAAGAGAATCATGGTTCAAGGAGATTCAGAATTAGTCATAAAACAAATCAACGGAGAGTACACTACAAAGAATCCTAGATTAAGGGCATATAGGAATGATGCTATGGATCTGCTGAAAACATTTGTAGAGTATGAGCTCATATTTGTCCCTAGGAGTAAAAATATTATTGCAAATGGATTGGACTGCGCTGCTAGTTCATATCAGAAATCACCTAGTGACAAACAGATCATTATCCAAACAAAATATAGACCTGCAGTGCTAGATAATGAGAAATATTGGCAGGTCTTTGAGGGTGACAAACAGATAGAGGACTTCTTGCTCTGCAGGAATGATTTTGATTTACCTGATTCAGACTCTAAATCCGATGAAAATTGTGTAGATAAAGAGCCCCTTGATGAAGAAAAACCATCCCCCACTGCAAAAACAAACATGTTGAACAAATAATTCGAAAAACAAAATGAAGAATACATGAAAACAAATAAAGAAGACATTGAGGTGCTGCAGTCCAAAGATAAGAACATCCCCAGAGGACTAGCACCCCTAGAGGACCTTTTTTACTTTAATGATGCGACAAATAAACCCACTATAGAACACACTGAATAGGATGTTGAAGAATGCAATATAGGCAACAAAGATAAGCCTAAGATGATTAAATTGGCCAAAACTTTTCCGCCGCACATCAATAATAAATACATTGATTTATTTAAAGAGTTTGTTGATGTGTTTGCCTGGAGCTACGAGGAATTAAAAGCCTATGACATGGAAATCATCCAGCAAAAAATCCCCTCGAAAGAAAACCAAAAACCCTTTAGGCAAAAACTGCACAAAATTAACCTGGTACAACTGCCTCTAGTGGAAAAGGAAATCAAGAAAATGTATGAGGCAAGAATCATAGTGCCTGTGAGGTTTTTGGATTGGGTTTCTAACCTTGTAGTTGTAAGGAAAAAAATAGGAGAAATCAGACTGTGCATTGATTTTAGAAACCTTAACAGAGCCTCCCTAAAGGACAATTACCCTCTACCTAAAATGGAGCACATCCTAGGAAGGGTAGTTTGTGCAAAGAGGATTTCCCTGTTAGATGGATTTTCAGGGTATAACCAGGTCTTAGTACTCCCAGAAGATCAACTAAAAACAACTTTCACCACTCCATGGGGCACTTTCATGTACGTGAAAATGCCTTTTTGACTAATGAATGTTGGTGAAACCTTCCAAAGAGCTATGGACATTGCATTTTTAGAGGAAATAGGGCACTTCATTGTAATTTATCTAGATGACATAACAGTTTATTCAAAAAATGATTAAGACCACCTCAAACATCTAAGGAAAGTCTTTGAGAAGTGCAAGAGGTTTGGGCTATCTTTAAATCCCAAAAAGATTGTATTTAGCCTCCAAGAAGGTAAGCTTCCGGGCCATATTATATCAGAAAAGGGGATTAAAATAGACCCAAAAAGAGTTGAGGGAATACTGCAGAATAGCCACCCAAGAAACATAAAATAATTGCAGTCATTTATTGGGAAAATTAACTTCTTGAGGAGGTTTATTCCTAACTTAGCAGAACTCCTGAGAAATATGACAAACATGATTAAGAAATAAGTATGAGTTAAATGGACTCTAGAGGCCAAAAAATCCTTTGAACCGGTAAAACTTACGCTTACCCGAGCACCAGTTCTAATCAGCCCAAATTTCACAAAGGATTTCCTTATTTTCTCCTTTGCATCAGAGCATACCGTGGCTGCTGTCTTGTTGCAGAAAAACCCAGAAGGACAGGAGCAGCCAATTTCCTTTTTTAGCAAAGCGTTGAGAGATGCTCCCTTGAAATATAATATAATGGAAAAATAGGCCTATGCTTTGGTAAAGGCCTTAAAATATTTCAAGGTGTATATTCTACATTCTCACATCATTGCTTATGTGCCTAACATATTGGTGAAAGATATTTTGTCACAAGATCCAGATGGAAAAAGAGGTAAATGGATTGCAGTAATCCTAGAGTATGTTCTGGAGATCAAACCCACAAAACTCATCAAGGGTCAAGGCTTGGCACAATTAATGGCTAAATCTAATTCACAAACCCTTGACATAAACATGGTATATGCCTTGGATGAACATGAAGGACTGCCTACTCCTACTGTTGAAGAAAAATTCCAAAAATCAGCTTGGTATGCTGACATCTTGTATGTGATTACAAATATTAATTCTCCTCCTGATTTATCAAAGACAAAAGCAAGGTTTTTGAAGTTAAAAGCTAGGAATTATTGCATTTTAAATTAATGTTTATACTGGAAAAATGCAAATGGTTTTTTGCTTAAATGTTTGCTTGAAGTTGATGTGGAGAGAGTAAAACATGAATTCCATGAAGGAGAGTGTGGAGGCCATTTATACTGGAAAATCATAGCCAAAAAATCCTTAGGGCTGGCTTTTATTGGCCCACACTATTCCAAGATGTACATAAAACGATAGTTGCCTGCCATAAGTTCCAAATATTTGAGGGCAAAAGAAAACTCCTCCCTTTACCATTACAACCCATCACTGTTGAAGCTCCGTTTCAACAATGGGGCCTAGATTTTATAGGAGAAATCCATCCTACTTCATCTGCCCAACACAAATGGATTCTCACAGCCACAGACTACTTCACAAAATGGATAGAGGCCATACCTTCTAAGAATGCCACAAATTCTGTCATCATTAAATTCCTTGAAGACCATATCCTATCTAGATTTGGCTGCCCTAGGAAGATTATTACCAATAATGCTACTGCTTTTGGTTCCAAAAAGAGGATTGATTTTTGTCATAGGTATTAGATTGCTCTTGGTCATTCTATTGCTTATTACCCACAAGGTAATGGGCTAGCAGAATCATCAAATAAATCTTTGGTGACCATCATCAAGAAGTTGCTTGAAGAGAATAAAAAATCATGGCATAACAAGTTAGTGCATGCTTTGTGGGGAGACAGATCGACTATAAAGAAATCCATTGCCATGTCACCATACCATCTTGTTTATGGGGCTGATGCAGTGTTCCCTACCAGCCTAGGGGTACTAGTGATAAAATTAGTCCAAGAAATACATTCAGAAGAAGAAAACATGGTAAGGAGGATCAATCAAACAATACATCTCCAGCAGACAAGGGAAGAGATCTACAATAGAGCTCAAAAAGTGAAAGAAAGAATCAAAAAGTTGTTTGACAAGAGAACAAAAGCTTGTGACTAAAAAAATGGAGACAAGGTGCTCAAGTGGGACCCTAGAAGGGAAGATAATGGTAAGCATGGAAAATTTGACAGTTTGTCACAAGGCCCTTACATTATTCAGTCCACGATTGGTCCAAATGCATTTTTTCTGCAAGAATTAGATGGTACGGATTTGTTTCGGGCTCTTGTCAATGGTAGGATGCTTAAACATTACTACTGCTGAAGTTCAGAGTTTAAAGTTTTCACTCCATTGTAAATACCATTTCTTTGTTCAGTTCAAAAAAAAAAAAAAAAAGAAGAAGAAAAGGTTCAAATAAGCTCAAAACTTGAACTGGTGAAGTTTTGAAGAATGGCTCGAATCAGCTCAAGACCTGAGCCAAAGAAAGGGAAAGGCTGGTTCTAATATGCCCAAAACCTGAACCATCAAAGAAAGAAGAAGAAGAAGCTCTAACAAACTCAAAACCAGAGATGGAATGAAGAAGAAAAATGACTCTAACAAGCTCAAAATCTGAGTCACAAGAGAAAGAAGTATGCTCTAAAAGTTTCACAATTTCAAGCCTTCACAATTTTGGTCTCAATTTCCTGCAAAGTTCAGTTCATGTGTAGCTGTCTTTATGCCATGGACCCACAACAAACTAGACAGTCTAATCTTGGTTTGAATGTTTTCAAATTTCTGTCTTAGAATGTAGAGAAAGAAATCTGCTAGATAGTTTAATCCTAGCAGATATTAGTGTAGGTAGAGAAGCTATGAGGCCAACTATCTAATCTGGTCTCATGGAGGAATAAGGGTAGAATTAGATTAGATTTTTATGTTTTCAATAAAAAAAATTATGAAGAAGGTTTACAAATTTAAATGCACCTTGAAGAAAAAATGTTAGGACTGTAGGATGGGTAGGTAGATTGTTTGGGAGAATATTACTGCTGATTTAATATCCATCATGTTTGTGGCAGTTGATCAAAGAAGGAAAGAGATGTATCAAGTACCAGGCATTTAGCCTACTTTCAAAGATTATATTCTGAGATTCTTGACACCTTCAAGAAGATGCCATCCCCATGTGGAGCCACTGTTAGCCACCTATAAAATTTTTTCAACCAAACAGGTGGCTAAAAATGTTTCTGAGCCTTCAGGAGAAACATTTCCCG
Organism: Pinus albicaulis; assembly: GCA_034641835.2. Classification (NCBI taxonomy): domain Eukaryota; kingdom Viridiplantae; phylum Streptophyta; class Pinopsida; order Pinales; family Pinaceae; genus Pinus; species Pinus albicaulis. The sequence continues at coordinate 1,251,018,108 of CM076581.1, read as the reverse complement.
TGAAAATATTTCATTCTTGAAGCCTCTATGTGTCCTATGTCCTTTGAAAAATCCTCATTGCTGTTTCCATTTGATAAGCTTCACTCATGTGCCCACAAGAACCAACGGCCCAGATTCAATCGCGCTCCACTCATGTGCCCTCCGTCATTTCCCCTCCGATCAAATCTTGACCGTTGAACTCCCCTCTGATCCGACGGTCCTCACTAAATCGCAAAATCAAAATCTCAGAGTCTTGGCCCGCTACCTTTTCTCCGATGCGATTGAATCTCAGTCATTCATTCCGATAGATCCAATAGCTCTCCTTCTCCCTGCTCATTCACTTGCCCCTTTGCCTCCACTTTCTATTTTAAATCTCCGCCATTCATTTCGTAGATCCAACGGTCAGGATTTAATCCGTCATTGGCCCTTCCCTCCTTACTGCCTGTGCATCTTTCCATATCACGCTCTCATTCCCACTGTCAGATCTCCCCACCTTTCATCCAATGACTGAGAATGCATATCACGTAATTTTTGCGTCCGAGGTTTAATGATTCAAAATCAGGTGATAAAAGCTGTTTGGGAGGACACGTGTTAGGTAGCGAGGCATATCGTGTTTTTTTGGCAAAATTTCAAAACCACTCCAAAGTTGCGCGAAACCAACAGTTTTCCTCTAAAACCACCCCTCCTCGATATAATCCTTCATTTAATCCAGACCATTCATTTGATCTGGATCAATGGCTCATATTATATCGCATTCCCATCCATATTTCTTTCATCAAACCTTCCAAAGGACTTCATTGAAAGATCTCCACCGTTGATCTTTTCCCATGATCCGACAGTCCACATTCAATCTTCCTCCGCCCTCTCGGTCCCACCCCCAAATGTGCCCGATCTCCTTCATTTTAACCTTTTTCCTTTGTATTCGCCCAAACATTGAACTTTTGTGTTTTGACACTAAAGTCATTTCTTCTGCCTAACCTTCTAAAACAACTGCACCGGTGAATCTCAACCGTTGATCACCATCCATCAGTCTAATCAGACGATCCAGAAGCCTCCTCGCACCAAACCTTCATCAGCTTAGTTTTTCACCATTTTGCAACAATTTTCAGCCATTTTTCCACTACATCCACCATTTCCATCATTGCGCCATCATCTCCACGGTCCTCCATAGCATCCTCCTGCACTCCCATGGATGTTTATAACATGTTTATTGTGTTTTGCAGGGTTACAGATGGTACAATTCACTCTCTGTTTCACAATCACAAACAGGGAAATCTAGAGCACAAAACACCATTTTCAGAGCCAGAAATCACAGAGGAAGGTGCCTCAGAAGGTTTAAACGTGATTTTCAGTAAAGATCAAGTCATTAAATCTGTTTCAAACTTTCCGGTGCCATTGAAACCTGTGTATCCACATACAAGACAGAAGAGAAGAAACAAAGAGTATTAGTGACAGATTTAAGGAATTAAAGCCTACTACTGAAGATTAAATTCTATAATCCAGTGTTTATAGGACGAAGATACAGATTGAAGATCCTTTAAATGATCTAGAAGGATAAAAAGGCCTGAAGCGCATGAAACAAGCCATATCAACATTTTCACATCAACAGAATGTTCTTTCCAAAGAAAAGACAAGTTCCCATAATGTTTTTTATTCTCCATCGAGTTCCTGAAAAGATTATCACCCTGACAGAAGTCCTAAGATTGCCAGAGCATTAGTTACAAAGTATGGAAGGCCTGAAAGTCATTTATCTGCCTTAATTTCCCCAGAGCACAAAAGGAGTACAAACAACCAAAAAGTACCTCAGGAACATACCTCTGGAGTTATTATCAGCCTGTCGAAGACCACTTATTCATCTAAAGAGTACTGAAAGTCAATACGAGATATTAAAATAGAATGGGCCTCAAGCACTCTTCTTCCTTTGTTTTAATGTTACATTTAAAGTTCTATCTACCTCTACAACCACTCTTTCAGCTATAAGAACTCTTCAGAAATACATTGTAAATGTGGGTTAACCGTGGATTGTAAGTTATTTCATTGAGATAAAGTTATGTGTATAAGTTGTAAAATAAGATGGGAGATGATTTCTAGTTGATATAAAGCTGCTAGACAATGATGCATGTGACTGGTGTTGCTCTTTAATATGACAAGAGTGTTCATTGGATCTTGATCTAAATCAGTGGTGAAGTGTTCTATATTTTATTGTTTGCCGCTCTATTATGCATCACATTTCATTTCTTTGACAAGAATCAGTAATCTAGCTTAGGATTTACTACTGTGAAGTACACTAATGCTACCTGCTCTTCTTATCTTTTATGTTTTCTGCTAATTGTGTAATCTAAGAACAAATTCAAGATAATTTAACGAGTATAGTAGATGGTTTTATCCATGCTTGCTGATGTATGAATTTAGAGTCTGTTCTTAGATGTTCTTGTTTGGTTTTAATTGAAAGAATTGGGAAACTGGGAGATTAGAGTTAGTTCTATCTCACTGGGGTCCTTTTCCAACAGTTTGTCTTTCTATGATCCCTTAAGTTGAATGTCAAAAGAAGAGAAGGTTAAAGGCCTTTCTATGATCTTAAGTTTCACTTTGTGTCCATCTTGAATTTTTTCTATTATCTGAAGAGTTAGCCTCATTAGGAGTTTGATCATAGATGGTTAAGGCATGCCCTGTCCCTAGATTTACTCCTAAGTGGTCACCTTGGAAGGTTTCCTTGTTATTCACCTTCATTTCCTTATCATTTCATCTCATTACTATCATCTTGAAGATCCTCTCATTTAGATGACTAGCCCATTTGAAAGCCTTGGATATTGAATTGCAAGTAAACCCTTTTATGACTCCATTGCCCAATGGACTTGTATTTTCTTGAATTATCTCCCCATTTCTAAAATCCTTCTTTACTCACTTCTTTACCTTACTTTGAACCCTTCTTTCATGTTTCCCAACCAAACAAACAAAATAAAAAACCCTTGTGCTTCATACCTAGCCTAATACCTCAATTTGAGCCTTAAAGATATATCATTATTTGCCTTTATAGAGAGATCCCTCTCTAGATCTAGGAGGGCTAGATCGTGAGATCCCAAAGTGGTTTGATGTTGTCTTATCATTTGGTATTTCCAAATCTGCCAAATCATAAGAACCACAACAGGGGAAACCCTCATAAGTAATATCATGGTACCATCTACAACCACGCTTTTGGGAATATCTTTACCCTTGTGGGTTATAATGTTTTTTCAAGTAATTTAGTTCCTTATTGTCATGCTATTATGAGTAATAATCTCTATGGGGCTCGTTAAATCTTCAGAAGCTAGAACACGAGGCTACTAAACATTCCATATGAGTCACCTAGGGCACAATATCCTCCAAGACATCTTTTTATCTAGTCACAATTACCATTCTTAGCAAAACTAAATATTCCACATATGGATAGATTGACGAATGACCTATCTATCATGACACTATATGGTTAGCCATTTTAGTTAAATTTCCTTGTGTTATTCCCAAGTTTGATGAAAAATATAAGGTGGCATGGGGAGTGAGTAAAAGTGGGTGATGCATGGAGGGCAGCCATCAATCCATATCACCACATGCCATATATGGTGATCATCCAATTCCTTGGTGGATAATAGTATATGACTACATCTCTTGGAGTAAACTTTGATCAATAATTCTACTAAATGTATATTGAACTTGAGTGTGCATTTATCGTGATTTCTCATCCTTCGCCAAGACTCCTTTAACACATTTTTAGTTACCCATTCCTCAAGAAGCTATAACAAATATTTTGACAAAAATACATCGTAACATTGCCACTCACATCTCTAATCATACACATGAATAAAGGAGGCAATGGAGGCTAATTTTAGCTAAGACTCTATAGGAAGTGTTGCAAGATTGGTTTATAGGGTCATTATTACCATATATAGATGGGCTTATCACAATGAAACGGTTTGTTATTAAGGAAAAATACATGCTATATACTCGACACTTTACCTAATATATTATATAATGAACACATTGTAATATATAATTTGTGATTCTCCAAAATCATCAAATGATCCTCATAAACCCAAACTAGGATACCATGTCAATGGTGGAATCATTTCCATATCTAGTAAAACTATCGGCTAACAAACTACTCAACTAAGATAATAAATAGTGGAATTAACAAATGTAGATCAATATTGATGGAGGCATTAACTTAGAATAACCTCTCTCCATATATAAATAAATTAATTTTCTTATATTTTTAAAATATTATTTATTATTAATTAACAAAAAAAAATTAATTCTGGCAAGATTTTAGAGAAATTAGACAAGAAAATTCCACCAGAAACACTTGCAAAAATTCATACTAAAAACCACTGAGTAGTCTTGAAAACACACAAAATAACCCTGCAAGATTATGAAAATTTCCGGCAGAAATTTTTGAAAATATGGGTTAGAGTTGTCAAACTTAAGGATTTTGGGTCTCCAAAGATTTTTGATGAAAAAACAATTCAAACACTTCAACTACCTGAGTTTTGGAATTTTTTTAACCACTATTCCCGCACAAACACTATAGTCAAAACTATGTTATTCTGCTATATAAATAAACAAATTCATTATTATTTACAAATTTAAATTATTTTATTTTAATTTTCATTAAACAATAATTATCAAAACATTTAAAATTATCATTTACATCTATATTAAAAATATAAATTGTTTTGAAACTCATCTCACAAAGCGGTCAACCAATCACCATAAATATAAGAATTCACTCATCAAATTTGAACTTATCCGATAACCATAATAACCACCTGAGTAGTGTGAGTTATCTTAACTCGAGAAATTGAAAAAAAAAATTGCAGATTGGTTTCATGAGATTTGATTATAATTAAACGATGGTTTATTGACGTTATAATTTAGCAGGATGGCCATTGGCTAGTATTTTTATTGGAATGGACTGTTTTTTTTTCAAAAACATTTAACTATGGGAATATCTAAATTTCTGCCCAAATTTTTCCTAAATCATACCTGAATTTCCATATTTTTTTTGAAAAAATATAACCTCGATAAACTACTCTCAAGAGAACGTCTTCTTATTAAAGCAAAGTGGACTGCCATCTCTGAGCCATTTGTAAGTGATAAACATAACCAATGCCATCCGCGCAGGTCTCGAAGTTCATCGATATAAGCTTTGTTGTTACATTTAATGGTGGACCATTTTTTTCCATTTAATGGTGGATCAAAATCCGTAAGAAGCGGAGTAATTGATGCTGCTCAATTTCCAAGCTAATTACGGTTGGGCTTTTCTTGATTCTGATCTGTAAAGGGACCATGGTTCGAATAAAATAATTGTATTCCACAAAGGATGCATTTAATTTTAAGAGGAGAGCGCGTTAACTATGTGAACTAGGCCCACCATCAGAGACGCGACGCCCCCAGAAAAATGGATTTACATTATATATAAGCTCGCTCACCACGCTCAACTTTATTCATCCCTACCATCCGCATCAAGCATTCCTACCCTTCTGAAGAATAGGAGTCACCGTTTTATTTTTCTCGGGTAATTCTGCTGAATACCCTTCTGAAGAATAGGAGTCACCGTTTTATTTTTCTGAATATCCTTCTGAAGAATCGGAGTCACTGTTTTATTTCTCCGGTAATTCTTCTGAATACCTTTCTGGTAATTCATTTTGTTCTGTTTTTAAGTTCGCTCATCGTGCAACTTATTAATTCCTACCATTCCTACTCCTGCAGAGGAATAAAACTAGTCTCAGTTTCATTTTCTCAGGTAATTCTTCTGAATACCTTTCTCAAGAATACGAATCACCGTTTTATTTTGTCAGGTAATTCTTCTGAATTCTGTTTTTTCTTTTAATCAATGAATTTTGTTTTAATTAGAATTGTTTTGAGGCTCGCATGAGTATGGCAATAGCTGAACATACTGCAACAAATAAAATCTAACAAAACCATGTTATTTATTTCTCATTTTATCCAGTTGTTGTACTTCTGCATCCACTCTTCTTCTTTGAATGTTATTTATTCATCTTCTACAAATATCTTGTTACAGATTTTATCTCATTTAGACATCTCAATAATACGAGTCATTGTTTTACTTTTTCGGGTAATTCTTCTGAATACCCTTCTCTGAAGAATAGGAGTCACCTTTTTATTTTCTAGGGTTATAGCACTCATCACAGGTTCAATTCCCTTCCCGGATCGAGGTGATATATCTGGACATGTTAATGAAAATAGAGTTTAAAAAAAAGAAAAGAAAAAGTGAAAAATGAAAGGAACTACAAAACTTACCAAAAAAAATGAATTCCATTAAAAAAATGAATTTCGTTTTAATTAAAGTTGTTTTCTGGTTAGCATGAGTATGACAATAGCTGAACATACTGCAACAAATAAAATCTAACAAAACCATGTTATTTATTTCTTATTTTACTCAGTTGTTGTTATGCATCCACTCTTCTTCTTCTTCTTTGACTGTTATTCATCTTCTTAGCTCATCTTCTATGAATGTTATTCATCTTCTTATATCGTCTTTAGATTTCATCTTAGTTAGACATGTCATGACAATAGCTGAACATACTGCAGCAAATAAAATCTAACAAAACCATGTTATTTATTTCTCATTTTACTCAGTTGTTGTTATGCATCCACTCTTATTCTTTGACTATTATTCATCTTCTGTGAATGTTATTCATCTTCTTCAGATATCTTCTTTAGATTTCATCTTACTTAGACATCTCATGACAATAGCTAAACATACTGCAACAAATAAAATCTAACAAAACCATGTTATTTATTTCTCATTTGACTCAGTTGTTGTTATGCATCCACTCTTCTTCTTTGATTGTTATTAGCTCATCTTCTGTGAATGTTATTAATCTTCTTCAGATATCTTCTTTAGATTTCATCTTAGTTAGACATCTCATGACAATAAGTGAACATCTTGCCAACAAATAAAATCTAACAAAACCATGTTATTTATTTCTCATTTTACTCGGTTGTTGTTATCTTGCAAGCTCATCTTCTGTGAATGTTATTAATCTTCTTCAGATATCTTCTTTAGATTTCATCTTAGTTAGACATCTTAATGTCTTCTTCAGAATTCTTTGAATGTTATTCACTTTCTTCACTCTGTTTGTCTGAATGTTATTCATTTTCTTCAAATATCTTGCTACAAATTTCATCTTATTTAGACATCTCAATAATCTCTTACATTGATAGTAAATATGAACATTTATTTTGTCACTAAAATTGAAATTATGTTGTCAAAGAGCTTTTTAGGGTGTTTCTTCACTATGTTTATTTGGTTTATATTTTGTTTGTTTAGTTTATTTAATCAAAACTTCTGCAAAAGATTTTAGAAGTTATAGTGGTTTACTTAGTTCTTTATTCATTCCTACTATTGGCATCAAACATTCCTACTCCTGCATAGGAAGAATAGAGACACATGTTTATTTTCTCTTGTAATTCTTCTAAATATCTTTCTTTCTTATTCCTACAGAAGAAGAATAGGAGTTACTGGTTTATTTTCTCTAATATTTTTTCTGAATATCTTTCTTATAATTTATTCTGTTATTTTTAATCAATGAATTCAGTTTTAATTATATTTCTTTTCTTGTTCACATGAGTATTAGATAGTGAAAATGAACAATTAAAATATGTTGTCTAGGGTGAACTAAGAAGCATTCTAGGATTTTTTGTTTTTTTGTTGATTACTGTGTAATTTTTTTTAAGTATTAAACCTTTTAATGTATTTTTTTCTTAAGTTTTAGCTTTTATTGAGGGAGGGTTAAAGTGGAATATTATGTTTATTAGGTTTATGTTTTGTTTAGTTTATTTAATTGAGATTTCTGCAAAAGATTTAAAAGGTTATAGTGATTTACTTAGTTCTTCAGTATTTTAAATTAGCTAAATAAAAATTCCCAGCATAATGTATATGATGTTTTAGAAAGTTTCTATTTGTAAGCCAAGGATTTCAGACATTAATTTGTTGTGTAATTTTATTATTATTATTAACTTAAGTTACTTTAATTATTCTAGCAATACTAAGATTTTTATGTTACAGTATCAAACATAGAATTCTTGTTTTGATGTGATTTGATTTGGTTTTATATTTTGTATATTTTGTTAGGTCTATCTATGTTTCTGATTTATCTAGTGGCAACAGATTCTACATAAAGTTGAAACAATAGATACATAAAAATGCAAGATGGAAGTCCACACAAATATGATGATGTCTCACAGTTTATGGTGCGAAAAAGGAAATTATCAACTTCATCAACTTCTCCAACTCAATTTCAAGAAAACAATAACACTAGACAACAAGAAGTACATGAAGATCAACCAAAGTTGAAGGGGAAAAAAGTGAAATCACTGGCTCAAAAAACCCACTTTAGAGTACACATTGAAAATGGACATCAAGAAGCATATGGTGACATATCTAAATTCAAGGTGCCAAAAAATAAAATATTGACTGGAACTTCTTCTATAGCTCATTTTCAAGAATACCATGGGATTGCACAACCACAGGCACATGATGATGGATCAAATTCCAAGATTCAAACAGGGAAAATATTGCGTCAAGCATCTCATTTAGCCCAGCTTCAAGGAGAAAGTGAGATTGGACCAAAAGAAGCCCCCAAAATACCAAAAGAGAGAAAGAAGAGTAAAAACTCAATAAGAGGACTTGGCAGCCTTGGATCTGGTCTGGAAGAGTGTTCACAGCTCACAAAATCAACCAAGAAGTATCAAACTTTGAGGCGCAAGTACTTGAATTTAGAGAAAGAAAGCTCCATTTTAGAAGATGAGCTGAAAAAAAGTGAAAGCCAAGTGGAAATCCTAGAAAAAGAGAAAAATGCACTTTTGGATAAGCTAGTTGTCTTGGAGGGTTTGGTTGATCCTTCCCATTTTGAAGATGACAACTAATAATTATAAATAGTAAGACTTTATACCTCTATTTATCAAGTTTGTTAGGAAAAGTGATTGCAGCACTTCATATAACTTAACTACTTCTAACTTGGGAATGATGTTCTATCTCAGAATAAATTGGCCATATCAAAGGATTTGGTTATAAATATTCTAGCCAAAATACATAGCCATATTACTGTAGTCTGTATTTGTTTTTTCACATAGTTCAAGTATTTTGTATAAACATATTGAATCTTGAATCTTAACAGTTTTCATGAAATCAATCTCAATATTTTTTTTTTCTTTTAATGTCACATTGTTTATTGGGTTTCCTTAAATAAACTAATGGCAAAATTGTGAACCTCATCATGGTTCATTATTTGTTTTATATATAAATTTCTATTGGTTTGTTTAATAGTTGAAATTTTGTATTTTTTTATTTAATATGTTATCAATTTTTGATATGTTATGCAATTTTTATTTCTTTTTTATCTTTTTAATACTGCCAAATAGAATTAAATAGATTTATGACATGTTATTTTATTTTTAATTTTGTGTATGTTGTAAAAGAGAATGATTCATCTAATTCATATATTATTATGTAATTTTGTTTTTTCTCATTTATACTTAGCAAATTATATGGAGTCAATGAATTCACAATAAATATAGAAGTTTTACAATTTTATTATGTATTTGTAATTAAATTTTTTCTCTAATATTTAATAATTACTAGATGAGCAAGATAGTCACTTAGAGATTTTTTGTTTTTTCAAAATATCCATGTGGATTCAAAAAAATGAAAAATTTAACATAAATATTATCTTTGATTTTGTTAATTTTAAAAGGATGAAAATTTGAAAATAGATATTGTATAGTTTCTTAAATACAAAAATATATTTCAAATAAAATGGTAATGTAAGGTATTTATAAAGAAAGATATTATACATTACTTCTAATGAGTTTGTTGGTTTTTTTTTGGCTATAATTGGTTATATGGCCTTAAATTATCTTCTTTTTTTATTCAAAAATTAATTATAATATTAATTAAATTTGGAGTTTTTTTTCAATGAAATTTGTATAACTTAAAAAAATTATAATGAGATATGTTTATGTAAAATAGATTTTTAAAACAAAAAAATAGAGATTTATAATATTAATTAGATTTAGATTAATATAAAATCATTTTAATATAAAATAGACTTGAAGACAAACCCACATCATAGGATAAGTAAAAAATATATAAAATTTTGAGAACTTGCACATAAAAGCCTCCTACTCCAATTAGGAAAGGCTTTGGTGGGTTACATGCTTTGTAAATCACTTCATTTCACTCTCAAACATATGATTAATGTATAACTTTTACTTTGGAAAAAGTCCATTAATGGATGAGATATTGATGTTCTTTGATATTAAACAATGTTTTTTTTGTAGGCTAATAGTAGAAATTAGTTGATTTGGTAGTGGACATACCTTAGGTTGCTCTAAAAAATCATTGATTTCCACTGTGTAAAAGAAATTCTTTTACCAAAACTTATTAAATTTATATAGTTATGTTTAAAAAAACATAAAAAGATATTTCTTGTTATATTTATTCATTCTTATTGGTATTCATCATATATCACAAATAGAAATGCATTCAAAGTTACCTATAACAAATTAGTGTCTTCCAAAGGAAGGTTGTATTCGAATATGTGCAAAAAAAATATTAATGATTAGCTCATTCGAATTTGGGGACATGATTCAATGGTTGAACAATTTTAGTGTTACTAGGGATTGTTAATTTTTAGTGATTTTTTACTAGAACTTTTATCTATATAGAAGCATGATGTAGTGATCAGTCAAAGGCAGAGTTCTTACGAAGCCCCAATTTTGGGGGCTCAATGGAAGGTTGGATTGAGAGGTCACTTTCTACCAAAGGTTATTGTAACTAGGGTTTCTTAATTTTTAATGATTTTTTACCAGAACTTTTAAGGCCCCCAAATATGGTAGACTTGTTATTCAAGTTTATGGAAGGTTGGCAAACTCACAAGAAACTTGAATTGTGAATTGGAAAAAACAATAAGGTAAAGGGAAAGTTGACTTAAATTTAGGTCCTAAGGGAAAGTTCCCAATATTTGATTTATTCTGGCTATGAAAGGAATTGGGTGATTCTTGTTGCAGAAGGGGTCTTTGAGGGTGACCTTTATATAGTGAAGACCTTATTGTGACACATCAATAATTTTTTAATCATATCTTCCTATTTGGTCAACCAACCCAAGAGGTGAAAGAGATTCACTCCTGGCTCTTAATTTTTATGGAGGCCTTGAGTATGCTTATAAATAATGAAAATTCCAGCATTTTGGTTTTTAATTGTAAGGAAATTATTCAATTCTATTTACCTCAGGTTTTAGATATTCATCAGGATTCTCTTCCTTCTATGTATCTAGGTGTTCCATTAGTACTAAATCCAAAAAAAAATTCCCATTAGAAAAATATTCTTGTGGAGGGTCACAACAAGGTTAACAACTAGGCATTCCAAGCACTAAATTTCGATGGGAGATTGATCATCACGAAGTCAATGCTTCAAGATATTCTGATCTATACAATGTGAGCTATGCCTCCTAAATAGGTTTGGAAGATGTTAATTTCAAAATGGAGATATTTCTTCTAGTGGGGTGTGTAGAAGGTGAAATGGTGGTCTTTGGCGATGCTAGAGACTTTGATTCTATAAAAGAGGGCAGGAGTTTTGGGTTTGTGTGTCCCAGAAATACTAAGTGTGGCCTTCGAGGCTAACTATGGTAGCGGTGGTTGATTGGTAGGTGTGGGTTATATTGGAAGGAGATATGGTTGAGAAAATGTGTTATGCTTTTGTCTCTAGAGGAGCCCTTAAGATATGAGGGGAAGGTTGATGGATCAAGTATTTGGAGGTGGGAACAGGAAAATTTTCAAGTGGTGAGGAGTCATTCTTTCTAGGAGATACAAATAGGTGACTCATCCTTGTTTTGGATGGAAGCCTGGAAAAAATTACATCGACTTATTGAGAAAGAAGAATTTCGATTGTTGCAAATTTTCACAACTCGTTTAGGAGTGTTGTGGGTGAGGGAATATTGGAAAGACGAGTTGCATGATCAACTTTAGAAGAAATCAAAATGTAAGGAATACTAGTGATTTTCTTCTCCAGAGATGCCATGGGATGAATTTCAGAAGGAATTAATGCAAAGGAAAATATATTTGTGAGAATAATAGTGATATACTACATTGGGGTCATACTTCTAAAGGAATTTTTACTTTAAATACATTATATTCCATTTTGGTAGGCCATGATGATTTAGAGAAAACTAGTATATGGAGTAAGGTTTGGTGAGGGTTTCACTACCCTAAAAATTCCACTTTTCTATGGCTGATTATAAGGTGAAGGATACTTGTGGTCATATTAGAAAAAATGGTGTGGAAGAAAAATCTTTCTATCCTCTTTTCCTAAATACAGAAGAAACTATGGAGAAATCTCTTAATTATTGTTAGTTTATTGAAGGTGTGAGGGATACCCTTATCTTTTTTTTTTTTATTGATAATTGGATTCGAGATCATTTGTTAGAACCATTAGTTCAACGGAACTGGCTTGCATTAAAAAAATCTCACTGTTCTTCTATCTTGGAACCTTGTTATTGGTTTTGTACTATGGAATGTGTGGAAGGAAAGGAATGCTTAAATTTTTAGAAATAAGAAGAGGGTTATTATAGTGCTAAATGAAATGATTATTCAAAAAATTAAATAAACCATTATTGTTGTCTCTTGGTCATTGAAGGAGAGGGTTATTATAGTGCTAAATGAAATGGTTATTCAAAACACTCGAGAAACCCTTATTATTGTATCTTGGTCATCGAAGGATCAGAAAGTAGAGAACCATGAGGCTCTCGTATTGATTGAGAAAATTTTACATCAAAACACAAGCACTTTCATAGACAATCCTCCTCAGTTAATGATTCCTTCATCGAATTCTTCATTTTCCCCTCCTCCTACATGTTTTATTAAATTAAATTTTGATGGAGTTTCCTTCTCTAACCGAGGAAATACTGGATTTGGAGGAGTGTTATCAGATTGGAATACAAATACACTAAGCCTTGGAGGAATATGTTATGATAGTGATTCATGAGGGTTTTCTTCTACTGGAAATTGATGGTGATTCAAAATTTTCCATTCAGTGTATTCAACGCCTTATGAATGGACAACCTTCAGGGAAAATAGTTTAGAATGTGTTGTTGGGAATATCAATGCTTTATTACCTAATATGAAATATGTTATTCCCATTCATTCCAAGAGAACATGAAACAAGGTTGCATATCTCCTCGTGAATATGGGATGTATATTTCAAGAGCTAATGTTGGATGATGGTTGGCCTCCTTTGGTTTTAGATGAAGATATTTAGTAGATCTAGGTTTTGTTACATTATGATAAACATTTCCCTGATGGGGGTATGAATGAGGGTGTGATTCAGGAGGATCCTCTAAATGCTCAATATTTTACAGTCTTGGATGCTCAAGAAACCAACACCAAGTTGAAGAGCTCGTCGTGATGATTCCAGTGATATATTTGGTTTGAAGAATGGCCTTCATATGAGGGAGAAAACATACTTTGAATTTTTTCTCCAACACGCAAAAAATTAGTCCTTTGCAGGTCAAGTGGCAGTCTCTCACCAGGACATGTGGCAGGTCGAAATTCAATGAACAGATCAAAATAATCAAACTTAGTAGCAGGTTAAACTTCAAGGTCGAGACGTGAATCTGCAACCTCCGAAATCACAATATAAAACTTTACTATCATACCACATTAGTGCTTTATCAAACCATAGCCTCAATGATATTCAAGTTTTGTTTGAATGATATTATGGGGTAAGGGTTGGCGGAGCCAATCACATCTGGTAGCCCTACCAAACCCAAACATATTTTTTAATTCATTTCAAATATAGTAATAAAATATCCATCATCAGTGCAAAACAACTATAATACATGAGCCAAATACTCTCGTTCCAATGGTATTAACCATAGGTTATCCCTAGAGCCTATTTTAAAACCTTTGTTATAACAAATGTGCCAGGGGGAGTTTCGGATATTACCATCAGACCATATTTTAAAACTATATGCCATGTATAGTATTTAGTTGCATCATAAAACTATCTTAATACATTTCTTGCAAAGTATTGCAATGTAATATGATATGGTTAAAAAACAATTATATGTTGCCAAGCCAATCACGGGAGGTCCGTAGGTTTTACCCCAGGACTTGCCTGTAGAGTTATATAAAAGTTTTCCAATGCGCCAAAGCGATGGGAATTGAAAAAACTGTTTGTAAAACTTATCTTATTTGTGCCTACAGTTTGCCTTTGGAGGCATAAATTTGCGAATATGCAGAATTTTTGAGATTTGCAAGTTGCGTTGGAGAGCCAAGGCCGAGGCATATCTTCTGAAAGTAGCTATTGGTGCCTATGCACACATTCCAAAATGGTGAATTTGATGTAAAGAGACTTTATGGGCATTTTTAATACAACATACACCAACTTGGAAGCAGACCCAAAAATGTAGTCTAGGAGGGGCAAATTCTGCCCTCAAGTTTTCTATATTTTCTTATTTTTCTCTATTTTTCATTGTACATTTCATATTTCAAGTTTTATGCTAAAGGAAATTAAAGAATCAATTTTCCTCATTTTCACACTTAAAAGAAACCTTAGTTAATATTTGGTAAAATAGTGCAAAGAGTCAATTTTTCTATTTTTGGATCATATTTTGGTCTCAGAGCAAGGTTGATCATGTATAAGTAGAATATTTTCCGATATGAATGTTGAATAGATCCAAGTTGCGACGTGGAGAAGGGAAAATGGAGAAGATAAATGCAGAGATTGGAAAGAGTAAAGTCTCTCAAAATTTGACTATTGGAGAGTCAAATGAAGGAGAAGCTCCTCAGACATAGAGCAAGGAACAATTTCAACAAATGCTCCTTAATATGCAACTGATGATTGCAGAACTTTATGAAGACAAGAAGACTAGAGATTCAAATTCATCTGATAAAGGTATGAAAAATAAAAAGGGAAAGGAAAGCTGATGGTAATGAACCTCCTTCTCCTCCATATTCATCTTCTTCTTCTTCTTTATTCTCTTAACTGTCAAGTTCAGATTCAAGCTCAAAATAAACAGAAGAAATGTCCTTTATTGAAGCTTGATATTAAGTTTGAGTTGCCCATATATGATGGTGAAACAAATCATAAAAATTTAGATAACGGGATAAAGAAACTTCACGTGTATTGTAGTACTCAAAATGTTCTTGATGAATCTGCAAACATTCAGCTAGCTACACTTAGAATGGGGTGGGGAGAGCGGGCAACTTTGAGTTGGTGGGAAAGTAAAGCTCAATGAGAGTTGAGGAAAAAAAGGTAGAATTATCTCTTCATTGCCTACGTTTGTTAAAGGTATTAGAAATAAATTATATCCTTTAGGATATATACAATATGATATAATGGATTGGTAACATTTAAGGCAAGTTAAAGGACATAGTGTGAAAGAGTTTACACACGAATTCAGGATAAATGATTTAGCACTTAGTGTTTCATTAAACACACGGGAAACTTTCTTAAACTATATTAGAAGCTTTCATTCTTATTTGCGACATACATTCCTTATGTTTAATCCACCTTACTTTGATTAAGTGTGTCTACAAGCCATTCATATTGAATCAGGTGGTAGACCATTTTAGTTGAAATTTTCAAATAAATCATGTAAGCATTTATAGAAAAACGATTCTAAAGAACGGAAGAAATTAGCAACAACTAAGAACAAAGAAGAAAGACCTATGTGTACTCATTGTCAGACGGTTGGACATGGTGACTCCAAATTTTGGAAGCTTCATCTTGAACTTAAACATGAGTTCCTTAAGAAGAAGGGTGAAATGAAAGCTAATGTTGCATTCCAACAAGATTTGGGATCTGACTCTCGTGACGAGAAGAATACTGCTATGGGTCTAACAGGTATGCCTTTTGAAACTAATTCTAGTTCTACTTTTTCTACACATTATTCAAAATTTAATAATGTGATCGAGGAAAAGAAGAGCGTTGAATTGTTTCACATAATAATTTTATCCAAGAACACTAATATAGACACATTATTCGATAGTGGATCACAAGAAAACTTAATATCTGAGGAACTAATAAGGAAATTGGGATTCAAAACTAAAAATCATCCAAAATCATACCCTTTAGTATGGTTGAAAGAGAATACTCAAATGCATGTCACAAAACAATGTTGATTAAGGTTTTCAATTACAACTAATTTTTTTGATGAGTTGAATTAGATGTGATTCCTTTGGATATATGTGGATTTGTGTTGGGTAGTCCATATATGCTTTATGATCAAGATGTCATATTTGATAGGAAGGAGAGAAAGTATTGACTTCTTAAAGATGGAATTGAATATATTGTTAGGGCACATAAAATTAAGATAAACTTGGATTTAATCAATTCCAATCAATTGAAAAGGTTAATAAATTCACGTAAAAATTATGTTCTCATGATTATGGCTTTTAAGCTCATGTGGTTGTCAATTGAAGAAGAGTAATTTGGATAATCCACAGTATTAATAGAAATCTATCGATGTTCTGAATCCCAATGGGGATCCATCTATAGGACATATTTTGTGTGAATTTTGAGAGATTCTCAGTTTAATGGTGTGACTCTCAATTTAAGGACAAATTGGTTGAAATAGTAGATTCTTATCAAGAATTTTTTAAAGAACCAAAAAATTTACCTCGAAAACAAAAAATACAACATGCAAATCAACTGTACTTAAGAAGTGGTTATCATCATATTCATATTGCAGAGAATGATATATGGAAAACTGCATTTAAGAATAGACATGGGATTTTTGAATGGTTGGTTATGCCATTTGGGTTATGCAATGCCCCAAAAAATTTCATGAGAGTGATGAATGATGTCTTTCATCCTTATATTGATAAGTTTGTCATAGTCTATGTCGCTGATATTCTTATTTTCAGTTCAAGTTTGGAAGAACACATAAAGCATGTTAAACAAGTTTTTGATGTGTTAGAAAGAGGGGAACTATATCTCAAACTCTCTAAATGTGAATTTGGAAAAACGTCCTTAGTATATCTTGGTTACATAGTTGAAGGTGGCCAGCTAAAAATAGATCCAACTAAAATTGATGTGATTGTTAAGTGGCCAAGACCACAAAATGTGACGGAAGTTAGAAGTTTCTTTGTTGTAGTTCAGTATTGGAGGAAGTTT
The DNA here is from genome assembly GCA_034641835.2 of Pinus albicaulis. NCBI lineage: Eukaryota > Viridiplantae > Streptophyta > Pinopsida > Pinales > Pinaceae > Pinus > Pinus albicaulis. Next base: position 1,251,000,953 of record CM076581.1, on the reverse strand, counting down.
ATTTCTCATTTCTCTTTTATTGCATCACTACTTTATGCTTTAACAAATTCTAAAGTATCCTTTGAGTGGGGAGGACAACAAAAAAATTCGTTTGACACTTTAAAGCAAAATTTTTTTACAACTCCAATCTTGGCTTCGCCATACCTTCAACAACCATTTGAAATATGATGCTGCTGGGTATGGAATGGGTGCAGTGTTATTAGATAAAGGAAATAATATTTTTTTTCCTTCAGAAACTTTTTGTAAAGCAATTGCTAACTATCCAATTTATAATAAAGAATTGTATGCATTAGTGGAAACTGTTAAAAAATGGAAGCATAATTTCATGGGCAAATAAGTAGTGATACATACAGATCATCAGCCACATCAGTACCTTCAATCTCAAACTAAGTTGCAACATTCTTGACATTATAAATGGATGAGTTTTTTGTATCATTTCCACTTAGTAATAAAATATAAGAAATGTACCACAAATAAGGTAGTTGATATGTTATCAAGACCTTCTTTGAATGCTTCAATTATTATGAAAAATAGTTATTTAGCACATGAAAATTATATAGAAAAATATGCTACAGATATTTATTTGAAAGATGTTTATGAATCACTAACACATGGTTTTGAGGTGCAAGAAGTGAATTATCATATTCATGGATGTTTGTTGTAACATATTGACAAGTTGCACATCCCAGAGGGATAAATAATGTATGTCATCAGGGAAACACATTTTTCTCATGTTTCAAGGCATTTTGGTGTAGGTAAGATAGTGGCACAATTACAAAGGTTTTTCTGTTGGCCTCGAATGAATGAAATAATTCACAAGTTAAAAATGTGTCATGATAAGCATACAAAGGTCTACATTTCCAAGGGTGGAGATGTCGAGTATCTTCGAGTGGGACTCAAAACCATGGATCCAAGAAAATCAAGGTGGATGTAGATAGGAAGGGTGAGGGAGCTATACCCTCACCTCATGTCTTCTTAAAACAAAACTTTTGGTGGTCCAAAAGATTTCAGTGCAGAGGAAGGATCTAGGAGGATCCTCTAAATGCTCAAAACTTTATAGGCTCTGATGCTTATGAAACCATCGCCAAGTCGAAGATATCATCACGTTGATTCCTATAAAATATTTGATTTACGAAATGGCCTCCGTATGAGGGAGAAAACACACTGATGGTTTTCTCCAACACGCAAAAAAGTGGGCCTTTGCAAGTCAAGTGGAAATATCTCAATAGGACACGTGGCAGGTCAAAATTAAATGAACAGGTCAAAGTGAAACTCAGTAGCAACTTAAACTCCAAGGTCGGGACTCGAACCCATGACCTCCGAAAGCACAATACAAAAATTTACCATCATACCATGACATTCGTTTATTAAACCATATCCGCAAAATTATATTTAATTTTTTTTTGAATGAAATTCTAGGGTAAGGGTTGGTGGAGCCCACCACATCTAGTGGACTCGACAAACCCAAAGGTATGTTTTAATGCATTTCAAACATAGTAACTAGAGCTCCAAAATCAGTGAGAAACAACTATAATACATCAACCAAATATCGCTAATCCAATTGCATTAACCATAGGTTATCTATCGGGACTATTTTAAAACCTTTATTATTACAAATGTGACATGGGGAGTTTCAGATATCATTGTTGGACCATAGTTTAAAACTATATTCTATGTATACTATTTTTTTGTGTCATGAAATTATGTTAATACATTTCTTGAAATGTATTTAAATGTAATACCATATCATTAAAACTAATTGCTATATGTTTCCAAGCTAATCTCGGGAGGTCCGTGTGTTTGACCCTGGGACCTACCCGTGGATTTATAAAAATGTTTGCCAATGCGCCCAAGCGATAGGAGTTGAAAAGAGTGTATGCAAAACTTATCTTATTTATGCATGTAGTGTTCCTTTTTAGGCATAATTTGGCCAATATCATGCATTTTTTAGATATGTAAGTTGCATTAGAGAGCTGAGGTTGAGGCCTATATTTTGACAGTAGCCATTGGTGCCTCTGTGCACAATCCAAAATGGTGAATTTGATGTAAAAAGACTTTATTAGAATTTTGAATACAATGGATGCCCACTTGGAATCAGACCTGGAGATGTAGTCCAGGAGGGTCGAACTTTGTCAGCAGGTATTATGTGTTTTCTTATTTTTCTCTGCTATTCATTGTTCATTTCATATTTCAAGTTTTACACTAAAGGAAATTAAAGAATCAATTTTCCTCATTTATTCACTTCAAAGCAACCTTAGTTACTATTTGGTGAAATTTTGTAAGTAGTCAATTTTGTTGTTTTTGGATTAGGGTGGAATTAGGGATTTTTTGTAAGTCATTCCCAATTCACAGATGTCCTTATTTAAGAATGGTGTGGAAAAAACCTATTCATGGGAGTTGGGTCTTGAAAAAAATGTATCATCATTATAAATGTAGAATAAAGGAATTGGGGTGGCATAGATACATGCAACATGGGAATAGATGTGATGATTCCTTCTTGACCTCCTTCACTTAGTCTTTTTTGAGGTTTTTTCTCTTGGTTTATCTTTTGCATGTGTTGACAGGAAAATCTGTCTGGCCAACAACAGGGGATCTCCCGGGTAAAAATTCCCAATTAGAGCTTGAACAGTTTGGAATAGGGATCCCGTCCAGGGCGTGGGTCTAGCTACCACTGATTTATCCTTTCTTTGGGTCTCGCTTAAACTCTATAAACCTGTGGATACACACTTAATCAAATGATACAAGACATATGATTGATGCATTAAATTTACATATAACACTATGAGTAGCAAGAGGAAATAATAAAGCATAAGTACCGAAGGAAGTGTTGTTAACAACACATCATTAGGGTCATGCTTGTAAAATGTTCTAACCACAAAAGAAACAATTCCTTATGGCAAGAACACCCTTCCCTTCCTAAAAGTTTTAAATTATAACACAAATGCTAATAAACAAAGTCATCAACATTCGTTAAGAAAGTGAAATGAACTCAACCACCATTAACATATACTCAGCAAATTGTTATGCAATTGTGATATGAATTGAAGATAGTTCCCTTAATCTAAAGATGTTCAGAAACTGAAAATACAATACTCAATAGTGCTCATACATATGTCAACACCAGATCCACAAAGGGATTTTTCAAAATGCTTGTATTCATGCTCACATTGTATAATCCCGGTAATACAATGTACTCAGCTCGAGTCCGAAACAAAAGATCCTTTGCAAGTTCCCAAAGGAAATATTTATAGATTGAAGCTTGCCCTTTGGGCTGCCTAACTTTTCGCTTTCCCGACTGTTGGGTTGCCTTGTGACCCAGTCTATTCTGTGACTTGCGACCTAAGCCATTGATGCGACCTGTGACCCAACTGGACCTTGCAACTTGCGACCCCCAACAATCTGTGACCTGCGACTTGCCATGATTTTGCGACCTCGAGACCTAGTCGCTGGGTCACTGGGTTGCATCGTCAAGCTTTTAATAGGGAGTGCGACTATGCGACCTGGCAACCTGAGGGAATCTGTGACTTGCGACTTGAGGAAATTTGCCACCTGCGATCCGACTGGACCTTGCAACATGCGACCCCCAACAATCTGCGACCTGCGACCTGCCATGATTTTGCGACCTCGCGATCTAGTCGGTGGGTCGGTGGGTCGCGTCGTCGAGATTTTAATAGGGAGTGCAACTATGAAACCTGGTGACTAGAGGGAATCTGCGACCTACAACTTGAGGAAATTTGTGACCTACAACCTTAAGCAAATTTTCGACTTGAGACGATCTTTGCATTTCATAGCAATATTCCTTATCTCGCCTCCTTTGCTTTGAAAAAGGGTGCTCTTGCTTGCTGGGAAAAACTTTGGCTCAATGCACAGACTGACAGCTTCCACCTGCAGTCACATAGCTTAGGTTACATGTCTTCATTGACGAATAATAATGTTAGGGGCATAATTAATTAATTGCACAAGTGAAAATGATAACTTTAGACCCCTGTGTCGTCAAATGTTGTGTCATTATGTCATCAGGGAGAGTGGCTCATGTGAGTTTTCCTACGCGTTTCCAACCAATGTAATGTCTATTGGTATTGCTATCGACTGCGTGTTGAATGTGGATCCATAGTTTAACTCGTTTTGGGTGATTGTTACTTCATAGAGGTAAACTTCTGGAAGTCGCGTAGTCGCAACGCGGTGTAAGCCAGGCTGTTTGAAACTTTGTGACTCTGTGACTTGGTCACATGGTCGCATAGTCGCTATTTTGGTAGCTTCATTTGTTATGCAACCTAGCGACTTGGGTCGGAATGTGACCTCTCGGTGGCCGCACAGTCGCAACTTCATGTGGGTCACACACCTTATTCATTTAGCGTGATTCGCGACCTACTGACTTGGGCAAGACAGCGGCCTCCCTATGGTCGCACAGTCGCATATCCATGCAGCTCACATTTTTCATCGATTCCATGTGCTCTCTACAACCTTTGAATGTGATGGGCTATTGGATATTTAATCTCCATAAAATATTTCTCATGTTATTGTCACCTTTTCATCATGCTTTTGGGCAGCTTATAACAGTTCTCATAACATTCTTACAAAAATTGAGAGGGTGATATTCGTCATAATGTCCTTAAACTTGCTCGGATCCTGTCGGATGCTGTATGAATGGGAATTTGGAATGACAAGGGTTGCCTTCGAAAGCCTTGCTATAACTACCACATTGGAAGTTGATGTTTCCAATTCAAGCCATCATTTACTTTAATATTATAACCACTCAGACAAGGTACCCCTCTCCCTTTAGGAATGAGGCTATATTTATGAACAGGTGTGGCTTAACTGTGACCAAAAGCTCCCTTGACTAGCGTGGTCTTGTTTCTTGCGTACATGAGATACATGTCTTCCACTTCTCCCGTTTCAGCTCGCACTACTCTTATCCTTTTTATCGGTGTGGTGATGACATTGTTGGTGTATCATCCATGGGATTGACCTGCATGAAACATCTAGATTGTCATTTTTTACAGTTACCCTTTAGAGAAAGATATCCCCAAATAATTAAAATCAAATTATGAGCTTGGTGAAGCACCCAAACTCAGTGCCTAAACAATCCATGGTGCAAGAGCTTTTAATGTAAATACACAAAAGTTTTCTATTTGAATGTATGCATGGTGATCCCTTCACACATGGCGTGGCTGCGGTAAGAGTATCTCGTCATGATGGTGAGAAGGCTCACGAGGGGCTTGGGACAGGTTACGAGGATGTCATTGTCTAAACGCCAACCTTAACGGCTAAGCGAGGAGGGGGACCCGAAATTTCAAATATACCCAAAATTTTGGGTGGTGTTGTAGTGGCTACAACAAATGGTGAACCACTGGTAAAATCCAGCATCTCTGTCAATATCACAACAATAGTCCGAGCCAAGATAGTGATGCAAGGAAATATTGAACAGGTTCTACAGGTACCCTTTGTATCACTTTGGCCTTTATAGGTATGCCCAGTCCTTATGCCTCAGCTAGTTCTTGCTAATCAGAACACATCAAAGCGGAAGCTCACAGATGCCAGTAGCTTGTTGATGATGTGAAGAGCTAGGCAGTGGGTTTATTATTCTCAAGATTTTTAAAGTAATTTTCCGGTGTTGCTTCACTGCTAACAGGCCTAGACAGTACCCCAGCGGAGTCACTTCAAGAAATCACAAGCGTTGCTCTGCTGCCAGTGAGCCTGGTCAGTACCCCGATGGAGTCGTTGCATTACCTCTCTGTGCAAGAAGCCTTTATCGATCATTTACCCTTATTTGTTTCATGTGATTGTAGTACTTATTTTCATGTGCTCATGGCACTTATTTTTCATGGGCAGATGAGGGATCTCAACTTATTTTACGAGCAAGAGAGGTTGTTTCTTGTTTTACAGAAACTAAAAGATATCCTGATTTGGATTTTCCCTTGTGCCAAAACTTCACATCCCATCTACCACAATAGGCGAAGCACACAAAATAGATCATTAAGATGTCCAAGACTATGCTAGGCAGAAGGCTTAGGCTTACGGGTATTGGGTCATTCAAACTCATTAGGTTTCCCACAAACAATCGGCTCATATCTCCCCAGCTAATAAGTTTAGACTCATAGGAATCTTGTTGAGAATGGGACTTCAATGACCTATCCTAGGAAAAAGTTGCCTCTTGAGATAGCCACCACAACCTCACACAAAAAATGGAGTTACTGTTTCAGCAATCGGGGCAAAACAAGTTTGCAAGGTGGTAAGATTTCAATGAGGGCTCACATAGTGATAGGCGATATGTGGAATATTTTCAACGCTATATCAACAACCTACGGAAATGATGTGGGGAAGAAAGTGTATGATGCAATGTAATCAATGAGGCTCAAGATGCAATGCAACGCCATGTGTGGGAACGATCCACTAGTTGGAGGTGGAGAGACAAGGCAAAGCACATGCAGTGATTATCCGAACATTATGCAGCAATAGGGAAACTGAAAAAGCATGCATGCAAAAATAAATGGAACTTTTTAATGCATAAAACTACAGAACGCAAGAAAATATAGCAAGCATAATTCTAAACCATGAAGTAAAACCTTAGCAAGTAAAGCTAATTAATAACTTGACAAACAAAACTTTATTAGTAGATCCTAGCTAGCCTATTCCTAGTTTAACCAATGATGTGGTCAGGTTATGTGAAATCAGCTTTCCAGTGTAGCCACCGCATTAGTTCCCGCCCTGCAAGAACAACAATGTTCAAAATCAGAGCCAGCATACAAAATCGTGCACCAACAGTAAGACTTATCTGAAGAGCATGTGCAATAGCAAGAAGGCCATGGCTACTTACCAGAGAACGTGCCAGAGTGGATTGTGCAAGGTGAATTTCTCTCTTATCCTGATACACAGCAATACATTCTCAAAACTTAAAACTATTTATAAATGACACACATCCATTCATGCACAATCCTAGGTCTGATGGGCATGGGGTAAGCCATTGCCTATTTGCGAGTATATTCATCAGATAAGATCTGTTGAACCAAATGGAAACCTCATCATGGTGTTGAGGACGATCAGTTTTATGGAATGGAAACAATAAGCATATGCCAGGTGAATTATAGATGCTTGCGCATCCAAGTGCAGAAACCCTAATTTTGAAAACCCTAGTTCAGAGTTGCTCTTGGAATCTGTCAAGGATATGAGGATCTGAATCCAATTTTAGTGGAGTCTGCAATTCCTCAACGTCCTAGACCAATTCTGGGCCTTCGAGCGGGGGGCTCCCAAACTTTGATGGGTTCGTGAGATCAACTGGCGAATGGATGTGATCATCAATTGTAGTAATTAGAAAGATGTGAGTGAGATTTATATCAATTCGGCCAAATGTTTGCTCACTGACAGATTGATAATTCGATGTATCAGATTCTTTAGATTTTCTAGGATGGAGTGAATTTACCGGAAGTTTTTTGGGCAGTTGGGGGATTTTCCCAGAATCACATGTTTGTGCCTAATTGCAATTGGTAGTGGTTGGGCAACAATTGGAAAGATTAGAGACAATGGGCGGTGTTTTCTTACCAGTGAATAAATTGCGGTATATCAGTTGTTGCACACCAGCTACTGGGGGACAGGAATATGTGCTCAGGGAAGCCTCACTAGAATGAAAAATCCGCCCAGATGAAATTATATCTGACGTGGTTACGCTGGGAGGAGCATGGTACTTGGGAATCGTTATTTCAGAAACCCCAAGCTGAGAAACCCTAGTTGGAGTTGTTTGAGGGGTCTCGTCAGGATCAAAAGGACTAGGGGTAACGACCGGAAGAAGCGGAAGTGCTTTGATTCCCTGATAGGTTCTCAGATCTTCATAAAGAGGATTATAGTAGATAGAGAGATACGAGTGACAGTCCTCAAGGGTATGAGCGAACATGTTTTCGCATAAGCAGTGATCGATGGAACCATCGATTTGATCAAGTTGGGTATCTAGCATGTTAGGCTTCTCGGGAGTTACCAAACAGGATGGATCAATGAAGAGGACATCTTGAGGTTGCCCAGACAGGAAATTGCCCCTATGACTGTGTAAAGATTTCAAGTGAGAAAGATCAGATCTAAAAGATTCATCAATTTTGAACTGTGGTTGTGAAACACCACTCGCGTGCTTATGATTGTCGCCAATACCAATATAAGGAAATCTTGAATGTCTCAAAGAAATTACTAGTGTGGTGGAATCGTGAAATAAATCGGGGAATAATGAACGAAAAGATTGAGCTGCAGGGGAGTTAACCGTACAAGGTTTTTTAATACGCACATCTGTGTCATTAAGAGAAAACAATGATCTGACAGGCCTTGTAAGGGAATCAACTTCATCTGGAATAAGAGTCGATTCATAATCAGTATGCAAATCAGATTTAGGACTGTGTCCAGGGAAACATCGAGTGGGCTCGAGATAGTTCTCATGAACTGGGAGAGATAATGAGCCACTATGGTTTTCAAGCTCTGATTCGACACGGTACGTGAAAGATTCAGAGGTGGCTCAACAGGTTTTGCCTTCTTGCACTAGTCTATCATTTCTCAGAACTTTCAAGGTCACAACTCCACTACCCAACAACTCAGGAGGAGGAGCAAGAATATCACAAATAGAAATACTCTCCTTGGAGGCCTGAATGTGGTCTAGACTCGGCGAGATGGACAAGGAAGCATTAGGGACGCAGTCTGAAGAGCTGGCAACTTGTGGGTTGTCATAGGGAGTACTAGGATCAGGCTGGGTTGCTACTTGAAATTTTTGAAGAGAAACGAGGATCACATACCTGAACTGTTCACTTAAAAATTTCCAACCAACATCCTTTTCAGGGACCTCAAAACAATAATGGAAAAATCTGATAGAGAATTCATCTAGAGGTTCCTGAGGTTGCATTCTGATGTCGCTTAACTTTATTAATACATTTTGAAAATCGTACCTGTGAAAAGCTTGTTGTAATTCACTGGTGAGTTTTTCAAACGAATGGATGGAAGCTTCCGACAATGTGCGGCACCATTGCTTAGCGCGACCTTCGAGAGTGAGGAAGAAAAGAAAACAAATCAAACCTTCATTGTCAATTTCATAGCACTCACTAAAGTCACAGAAATCTAAAAGGTGTTTGGTTATAGACACTCTGTTTTCACCATCGAATTTTAGTTGGGACAAGTGATACATAACTTCATCAGGGATGAAGCATCGAGGCTCATAAAACTCTGACAAACATCTCGGGAGGATGATTTGGGAACAAGCCATTACAAATATGAGATTAACTGCAGGCTCTAAGGGCTTAGCTTGTCATTTGGCCCTCCTTCTAGCACCAATTCTATTGACGGGAAAATCTGTCCGACCAACAGTAGGGGATCTCCTCGGTAAAAAGTCCCAATTAGACCTTGAACCATTTGGAATAGGGATCCCGTCCGGGGTGTGGGTCTGGCTACCGTTGATTTCTCCTTTATTTGGGTCTCTCTTAAACTCTATAAACCTATGGATACACAATCAAATGATACAAGACATATGATTGATGCATTAAATGTACATATAACACTATGAGTAGCAGGAGGAAATAATAAAGCATAAGTACCGAAGGAAGTGTTGTTAACAACACATCATTAGGGTCATGCTTGTAAACTATTCTGACCAGAAAAGAAACAATTCCTTATGGCAAGAACACCCTTCACTTCCTAAAAGTTTTAAATGATAACACAAATGCTAATAAACAAAGTCATCAACATTCGTTAAGAAAGTGAAGTGAACTCAACCACCATTAGCATATACCCAGAAAATTGTTATGCAATTGTGATATGAATTAAAGACACAGTTCCCTTAATCTAAAGATGTTTAGAAACTGAAAATGTAATACTCAATAGTGCTCATACATATGTAAACACCATATCCACAAAGGGATTTTTCAAAATGCTTGTATTCATGCTCAAATTTTATAATCCTGGTAATACAGTGTACTCAGCTCGAGTCCCAAACAAAAGATCCTTTGCAAGTTCCCAAAGGAAATATTTATAGAGCAAAGCTTGCCCTTCGGGCTCCCTAACTTTTCGCTTTCCCGACTGTTGGGCTGCCTTGCGACCCAGTCTATTCTGCGGCTTGAGACCTAAGTCATTGATGTGACCTGCGACCCAACTGGACCTTGCGACTTGCGACGCCCAAAAATCTGCGACCTACGACCTGTCATGATTTTGCGACCTCGTGACCTAGTCGTTGGGTCACTGGGTCGTATTGACGAGCTTTTAATAGGGAGTGCGACTACGCGACCTGGAAACCTGAGGGAATCTGCGACCTACGACTTGAGGAAATTTGCAACCTGCGACTCGATTGGAGCTTGCAACTTGCGACCCCCAACAATCTATGACCTGCAACCTGCCATGATTTTGCGACCTCGTGACCTAGTCGTTGGGTTGCTAGGTCCCGACGTCGAGCTTTTAATAGGGAGTGTGACTATGAGACCTGGCGACCTGAGGGAATCTGTGACTTGCGACTTGAGGAAATTGGCGACCTGCGACCTTAAGCGAATTTGCGACTTGTGGCAATCTTTGGATTTCATAGCAATATTCCTTATCCTGCCTCTTTTGCTTTGAAAAAGGGTCCTCTTGCTTGCTGGGAAAAGCTTTGGCTCGATGCGCAGACCAAAAGCTTCCACCTGTAGTCACATAGCTTAGGTTACATGTATTCATTAATGAATAATAATGTTAGGGGCATAATTAATTAATTGCACAAGTGGAAATGATAACTTTAGACCCCTGTGTGGTCAAATGTTGTGTCATTATGTCATCACGGAGAATGGCTCATGTGAGTTTTCCTGCACCTTTCCAACCACTATAATGTCTATTGGTATTGCTATGGACTGCGTGTTGAATGTGGATCCATATTTTAACTCGTTTTGGGTAATTGTTACTTCATAGAGGTAAAGTTCCAGAAGTTGCGTAGTCGCAACGCGATGTAAGCCAGGTTGTTTGAAACTTTGTGACTCCGCGACTTGGTCGCATGGTCACATAGTTGCTATTTTGGTAGCTTCATTCATTATGCGACCTAGTGACTTGGGTTGGAATTCGACATCTAGGTGGTCGCACAGTCGCAACTTCATGCGGGTTGCACACCTTATTCATTTAGTTTGATTCGCGACCTAGCGACTTGGGCAAGACTGCGACCTCCCTATGGTCGCATAGTCGCATATCCATGCAGGTCGCATTTTTCATCGATTCCATGTGCTCTCTATGACCTTCGAATGTGATGGGCTATTGGATATTTCATCTCCATAAAATATTTCACATGCTGTTGTCACCTTTTCATCATGCTTTCGGGCAGCTTATAACAATCCTCATAACATTCTTACGAAAATTGAAAGGGTGATATTCATCATAATTTCCTTATACTCGCTCGGATCCTGTCGGATGTTGTACGAATGGGAATTTGGAATGACAAGGGTTTCCTTCGAAAGCCCTGCTATAACTATCACATTGGAGGTTGATGTTTCCAATTCAAGCCATCATTTACTTTAATACTATAACCATTCAGACGAGGTACCCCTCTCCCTTTAGGAATGAGGCTTTATGTTTGAACAGGTGTGGCTTAACTGTGACCGAAAGCTCCCTTGACTAGAGTGGTCTTCTTCCCTACGTACATGTGATACATGTCTTCCACTTCTCCTGTTTCAGCTCGCACTACTCTTATCCTTTTCATCGGTGTGGTGATGACATTGTTTGGTGTATCATCCATGGGATTGACCTGCATGAAACATTTAGATTGTCAATTTTTACAGTTACCCTTTAGAGAAAGATATCCACAAATAATTAACATTATATTACGAGCTTGGTGAAGCACCCAAACCGAGTGCCTAAATAATCCATGGTGCAAGAGCTTTTAATGTAAATACACAAAAGGTTTCCATTTGAATGTATGCATGGTGATCTCTTCACACATGGCGTGGCCGCGGTAAGAGTATCTCTTCATGATGGTGAGAAGGCTCATGAGGGGCTTGGGACAGGTTACGAGGATGTCATTGTCTAAAGGCAAACCTTAACGGCTAAGGGAGGAGGGGGACCCGAAATTTCAAATATACCCAAAATTTTGGGTGGTGTTGTAGCGGCTACAACAACATGCTATAGAGAATGGGTTTCTTACTAAGCTTACATCCATAGCTTCAATGTTGTTCTTTCTAGATAGTATACTAATGTGTTTTGAGGTATTTTGTCTCATTCTGCAACTTTTGTTTTTATTTCTTGGTAGGCTAGTCTTGCTACGATGTTTCTATGAATTTCGAAAATTTATCGCTTTGTTTGTAAAAGTGTGGCATATAAAAAGGGATTTGTTGGGTTGTATTTGGTTCATATTCCTAAAATACTTTTATTCTATGTTTTAAGGCATCCATACCTTCAATATTGTTCTTTCTAGATAGTCTACTAATGTGTGTTGAGGTATTTCGTCTCCTTCTACAACTTTTGTTTTTTATAGCCTAGCTTTGTTAAAATGTTTCTATGAGTTTGGAAAATTTATCTCTTTGTTTGTCAAAGTGTGGCATATAAAAATGGATTTGTTGGGTTTTATTTGGTTTATATTCTTGAAATACTTTGAGACTATGTATTAGGATTCTTATAGTTCATGCTCGTCCCATTTTTTTTATTTGGTTTATATTCTTGAAATACTTTGAGACTATGTATTAGGGATTCTTATAGTTCATGCTAGTTCCATTTATTTTAATCATTTTAGTTCTCACTTTGATGAGGACGATGTGTGCTATGGATATCCAAATTGATCTAGTTGTTAGTATGGATATTGGGAACCTTCATGCTTTTGTATGGTTCTAGGGAATTTGGTGTTTAATGTGTTTTCACAATCCTAAATTAGGTAATTTACTTGAATTTGGTTCTCTGGTGTGAAAATTGGGGGATTTTTGTTAGTCATTTGGTCAGCAGTTCAAGGGTTGGTGCTCTATCTATTTTCTTATTTCTCAAGCAAGGGTTCTTGTAGTTGGTTAACCTATTCATTTGCAACCATTATCATGCCTCCACTTCAACGAATGATGAGCATGAGAGGTGGTTTAGGTATTGTTGGATTGAAAAGAATTCGACCTTCAACCTATGATTTAGTTGGAACATTATTTGATGTTGTTACTCTTGAGGTGATGAAATTAATTCTTTTTTTGGAGTAAAAAGAAAGAGGGGAATGCCCTTATCATTCTAATTCATAGGTAGTAGGTGCAAATGTGAAAAGGGTTCTAGATGTGCGTAGATTCTGGAAAAGGTGATATGTTTCCTATACTCGTTGCTTTGCATCAAGAAATTAATACAATGTTGTGCTTATTTTTTAAATATAATCAAGTTGAAACTTATAATGTATTCTTTGGGTTGGAGGACATTAAATGCATGTTATGAAATCAAAGGTTCTATCTAGATAATGTGGATTTTAAACAGGGTTAGGTGGAAAGCTTTCTAGTGTCAAATTTAGTCTCTGATGAACTTACAGATCCTCGTGGAGACCGTGCTAATCCATTGATTGGAAATGCTCAAGACCTGACTACTATTTCAGCCAAACAAAAATAGAAATTGGACTCAAGTGTTTTTTTTTTCCATTTTGAAAATATTGTTTCTTTGATGCCATGGTTTTTTCTTGTTTTTCATAACATGGGATTTTCTCAGTATGTGGTGGTTTTTGTTTCCTTCCTAGATATTAATATTTTTGGAGTGAGTAGAATTTCGATATCATCTATGATACTAGTTGGTGTTATACAAGTGATATTCATAGTTCAAATTTGTTTGGAGCTTGTATGTTTCTATACTACCATGTTTCATTCCTAGGTTTTTATGTGCTCTGCATCCTGGAATGGATTTTATTTCATGATGCTCTTCAGTAACTTGTTCCTTTTGTATGCACTTATTGTCTATGGGATGGTTGTGTTACTCATGGTTTGTGTGAATTTGGTATGTCACGTTGTACCTTATATTTCCTTCGGGCTACAACTGTGTCTTTGTAGTATTGCTTTATGTGGTAATTTTGTTGAATTTTTTCTGGTAATACTCCCATCTACTGATTGGTTCACTGCTGTAACAATATTATGGTGTCTTGGAGATGGCTTTGGCTCTCAGTTTTTAGGGATATGTTTGTTGGTAACACCTTTTTCTGATGAATGGTTAGTGGAAAAATGAATGTTATGATGTATTGGATTTTCATATGGCTCTTGGTTGTAAGGGATATGGTTTGAATGCTTTTGTTCTTTATGATTTTGTCTCGGATTGCATAAAATGATCCACTATTATATGATATAGTAAGGAGAAATACACCCCATGTCTCTGTCTTTATGAAGACTTTATATGGTTTGGATGTGATCCGAGTGTTATTTTTTTTAAATGAATACCAAATTGCGACAGTTCAATAATAAACAACATTGAGTAACTTTTAATTTTAAAACATTGGAAAAATAACCCTAATGATGATTTAATGTTTTACATAAGTACAAACCATAAGGGAGTAAATCGCTCATAGGTAACAACTTAAACAAGTTTAAATTATAAAATAATATCTTAGAAAAAACGCAATAACATATTAATGAGGAAATAAATATAAATTATAAGGATAATTGACATATTCTAGTCACTACTATACATTGAATTAAGGATTCATAATTATCTATGTGGGAAATTCCAACCTTTTAGGTAAGTTTGTGTTTTCTTTCCATGAAACTCTTAATCCACTTTCTAATTTTAAATTTAAATATTTTTTTTCATTTTTTTCTTAAAATGAATTAAAGTTTTATGGTAAATTGTCCCAAAGTGGAACTATAAATTATAATGAAATTCTTTAAGAAATTGAAAAAAAAATCAACAAGAAAAAAGTTAACTTTGTCCACTTATTAACCTCTCCATGATTTTATATTAAATTTCAATAAATATTCTTACGTGAGACTAGATTAACGGAAATTTTAATGGAAAATCACTTTATTTGTGTAGCAATATACCATAATATGATTTCCATTTTTTACCTTATTTAGTCATTCTTCTTTAGTTTTCGTTTTTCCCTTCCACTACATTTTCAGTCTATGTTCTTATTTCTATTGTCAATTAGTCATTCTTCTTTAGTTTCCGTTTTTCCACTACATTTGCAGTCTATGTTCTTATTTCTATTGTCATGGAATGGTAGGGTGGTAGGGTATTATTGGACTTATTTTTATGTTTTCTATTATTTAAAAATGGATAAAATTTAACTTGTATGTAAGATAAATACACCAATGCTTACTAGTCGTTAGATTACATTGTCATTGATTAGATAATGGGTGCTCCTACTCATAAAATTACTTATGCTATTACTTTTCATCCATTTTTTATTATAGATATTTTGTTTCATTATTTTAAATGAATTAAAGGTGCAGTAAATTCAGTCTCATCCTTTTTATTCTCATGTTTCTTAATTATTATATAAAGTTTTAATTATTTAGGAAATTATAGTATTTTATGAGGATTGTCTTGGATTTTATTAGCTCATTATTTCCTTATTCAATAGTAAAATAATATGAACTATTTGCATGTCTCAAAAATAGGTTTATAATTGAAATTTTTTTAAGATTTTGAGTTGGAAACCAATAAGCCAAAAAAAAAGTGTCACCTATTTCCCAATTCTAACCCATGTCTTTTAATTTTCTTAACAATATCTCAAGTCTATTTTATTATTCAAAATGAAATCCTCATTTCACCAATGCAAAATGTTTTAGAAAATCATAATTTTATGAAGTTATTGTTGAAATCATATGTGTTTGAGTATAATATCCAATTGAATTTACTTATTATTTCAATTAATACATTTTCTTTTTTGTTTTCCCAAATTACCTCTTGAGGACTTATGATTGAGAACTCTCATTTGAATGGTTTAAAAATGATGTCCAATTCAATTTACTTATTGTCTCAAATTAATAACCCTCTTATGCTTTTGTTGATTGTATTTACTCTTGAAACTTTAAGATTCCACATTACCATTTTCTAGTGCCTCACTCTGGTTGACCAACTTTGATGTTACCTTAAATTTTATTTATCTTTATAGAACATACATTAGTTGAGGACCTCAAGTCAAGGATATGATTATTTTACTTTTATTATACTGGATATGATAATAATTGTGATGTACCATTTTGATGTTATTTTTGTTATAATGATGATGGTTGTGATGGACCTGTTTATTTATTAAATGTAATCATGTTGATGAATTTATTATATTTTCTTGTTTACATATTCTGAGGACTAACTTCTTGCTTACATTTACTGACTACATTTAGGATTATTGTATTATGGAATTCAGAGTAATGATGTCCCAAATTCCTTCTTTCTTTGCATCTCAGTTTCCACCTACAAGCACTACAAGAAAAATACCCTCTAGTGGATGTTTTTGAGGAACCCCATAGGAAAATACCCCAGACGTCCATTTCTAGCGGAGGATCCTAGAGGAGGTTGGCGGACGGAGGTTTTTGCAAATGTATTTCGTCTGGTGCTCTTATCAACCTAAAACGCACCGGTGCATTCAATGTGACAAAGCACCGGTGCATTAAAAAAGTTGGCACACCGGACACCATCCGCTTCATACACACAGGCCTAGAGCGTTTTATTTTTGTAGAGCACCAATGCTTTACATGTCGATCATGCAGATACCGCGCAGTGTGGAATAAATGAAACTCACTGAGGCACCCACAAAACGTGCTCACCAGTGTATGGTTAAATAAAAAAATTACGGCCAAATAATTGCATAAATCATTGGCACAACAGAAATAGTGTGCTCCATACACACCTTCTCAGTGGTTTTAATTCAGCAACTGCGTCGGTGCGTGTCATATCATCAGCCTCGGTGCCTCATAAAAAGTGCGCGGAACATAAACGACCTGGTGCTGAATGACTGAAACGCCTCAGGCTCCCTGTAAATTCTACGCACCAAAAAAGGGTTTAAAACAAACAAAATTATGGCCAAAAAACCACAAAAATCATTGGTTCACCAGGCACCATTACCGGTTCATCCGGTTACTGTACAACCTCGGTGCGTCACATCGCCATGCCCCAGTGCATCATAAAAGCGAGTGGAACATAAAATTCGCAGGGCGGAATGATGGAAACACACCTACACCTCATAAATGTCACGCACTGGAATAGGGTTAAATAAAAAAAAAATACGGCTAAAAACCCGTAGAAATCATTGGTTCACCGGACACTGTCATCGGTGTGTCATGATAATGTAGAGCACCGATGCTTTAAAAATACTCCACCCCGATGCCTCCTAAAAGAGCGCAAAAACATAAAAATCCCAATGTGGCATACATACAATGCACCTGTATTCCAGAAAACATCTCGCACACTGGAATAGGGTTAAATAAAAAAAAAATTACGGCCAGAAAACTGCAGAAATCATTGGTTCACCGGACACTGTTACTAGTGTGTCATATTACTGTAGAGAACCTATGCATTAAAAATATGCCGCCCTGATGCCTACTAAAAGCGTGCGAAATAGAAAAAGCCCGGCGCGACATATAGGAAACGCACTAGTACTGCAGTAAAAAACCCGCGCACCGGAATAGGGTTAAATAAAAAAATTATGGCCAAAAAACTGCAAAAATGATTGGTTCATCGGACGCCGTTGCCGGTGCATCGCATTACTATAGCGCACTGGTATGTGACATTTACTTGCCCCAATGCTTCCTAAAAGCGCGAGAAAATAGAAAGAGCCCGATGTGGTATTAATACAACGCACCGATACTCCAGTAAAAACCCGATGCACCAGAAAAGGGTTAAATAAAAAAAAAATTACGGGAAAAAAACCACATTTTTCACTTTTTTTAGTGTTGCAGAGCTCTCAAGCACTGGTGCAAGTTATCCTTGCTTGAGCCACACTGACATCCATGCTCCCATTGCACTTATTGCACACACTGCTACTATAAATTGCCACCAAACTCCTGCTTGAATTTTATAAAATAGTGGACAAATTTTCTTTTTTAAATTGTACAACCAATATGCCTCCTCGATGGGTAAATGTATAGGTATTTTTCTAGTTTTTCCATAACTAAAAATTTTAGTGGATTAGAATTTGAAAAAACCTTAAAATTAACCATTAATATATATATATATATATATATATATATATATATATATATATATTGTC
Source organism: Pinus albicaulis (assembly GCA_034641835.2). Taxonomy (NCBI): domain Eukaryota; kingdom Viridiplantae; phylum Streptophyta; class Pinopsida; order Pinales; family Pinaceae; genus Pinus; species Pinus albicaulis. Next base: position 1,250,982,841 of record CM076581.1, on the reverse strand, counting down.
GCGAGGTGCTCTCTAGCCGTTCGGCTCACACCGGTTGTGGTGCTACCTGTAAATTTACAGGCCACATCGTTTTGCGGTGCTGCCTATAAATTTACAGGCCGCACTGCACCTAGTGCTGAAGGCGTCTGCACCGGTTCCGGGGCAGTACCGCAAGGCCCACGGTGTAATTTTAAAATTTTTAAAAAGTGTAGTGTGGTCATTTACTAGGCCACATCGTTGATAATGTTGAATCGTGGCCACCCGGTGCGTTGACGAACTTATCCGCCCTAGGGCATATAAGTTTTTCGGCACACCGGAACTGCCAATTGACATTTTCAATGGTTTGGGTTTGTAAACCGGTGCTAAGTGTATCCACACCAGTTCTAGGGCAGATTCCAAAGGCGCACCCTGTTATTGTAAATTTTACGACAAAGAGCGATGCACTTGGATACTTGGCCATACCTTACAACTATGTACGGTGGTCAGAGGGTGGTGTGCTGACTTAGCTATAAGCCCCATGGTGTATATTAAATTCAATGCACCGGCCTCCTAACACTACACTTAGTGAACGACGCACTAAAAATATTCTCTAGAGCACCGCTCCTGGTGCTTTTTATATCATTATGTGCACCGTCGACGGTGCATCTTTGGGTAGGGATGCACCATTACCGGTGCGTGACTGTGTTTTTGGCACACCATCTCTTGTTTTATTTATTTTTCAAAAAATATTTATATACGTATATTTATAAATACATGTGTCATTTAATTAAAAAATTGTGCTTAATATGTCAATCATTCAGAGACGTGAAAGGAGAGAGGATGAACAACAACAACAACAGGCAAGACAATATAACATGGTTCGCATGTGGGAGGCAAGAGAGAGGGAGAGAGATGCGTACCCTCGCCCTATTACAATAGCAACACAGGGGCTCCTAAGGTAGGTAGGCCTCCTCAAGTTCTATGAGGAGGATACTTCCCTAAAGTCCCATAGTGGTCTTTTGAGACATCTTATCTGAAAGTGGAATGCCCAACGACAGGCTTTCCGAGTTGGTATCGACCAGTGGTACATACCCACTGAGGAGGATGTTTATTTTATTACAGGGTTTTCGAGTAGAGGGGTGGATTTTCCCTCGTTCCCCAAGGTTCCAGTTGGTTGTGTGGTAGGGAGTCAGTTAGTCTACTCCCAGATGTTGGGGTCCTGTGATTTGGCATATTGGCATACCAAATGACAAGCAAACATCATAACCACTTTGGAATCCTAGGATCTATCGCTCCTGGATTTAGAGAGGGATCTCTCTATATCTTTTTTTAAAATGATGTTCTTTAAGGCTCACAATATGATATTAGGCTAGTTATTAAGTACAAGGGTTTTCATTGTTTTTTGGTTGGGAATCATCAAATGAGAAGGTCATGTGAAGTGAAGGAGGGAATAAGTGGAAGGATGTTTCAGCATGTGAAGATAGGTGAAAAATCAGTGCTAAACCATTGGGCTATGGAGTCATAAAAGGGTTTACTTGCACAACCACTATTCAAGGTTTTTCATAGGGCAAGTCATCTATATCAGAAGATCTTTTAAGTTGAGTTTGTGGTATGGAACATTAAGAAGTGAAGTGAAAGAAGCAACCATATAGAAAACAAAGGGCATCCTAAGATCAGGTAAGGACTTTGAAACTATCCTGATTTTGGCATACTCTCAACGGAAAAAATTTAAGATAAACATAAAAATTAACCTAAGATCAGGTAAGGACTTTGAACCTATCTTGCTTTTGGCATACTCTTAAGGGAAATCTCCAAAACAATTGTTTAATACTAAACAAGGGATAGGGCTAACCATAAACTTCCTTGATTAGGATTCTACTTAGCATGAAGTGAAAATAACATTCAAGAACAACATCTCAAGTTCTAGTCAGCAAGACATGGGCTCTCCAACATTCCTTGACTGGTTATACTCTATTGAAATCATTCCCAAACACACATTTAGAAGAAAACATACAGATAAAGCTTATCAATTAGAATTAGGGTACTTTAGAAGTAAATCCTAATCTATATTTGCTTCTCTTTATCAGATAATATGAACAAAGTGAAAAACATAAGGAGAAGAATAATTGCAGTAAGGATAATATAAGTAATGATTTATATCAGGATCCAGTGAATCTTCTTGCTTATTGATGTGCAAAACCAGTCACATACTTTGAGTCTAATGGCTTTCTACAGTCGAATTCTTCTCTTCCCACCCTACTATATTACAACTAGTCACCAACTCTTACTCAATAAAAGTTCGAACAATTACTAATTTTCCAACCCTTTACAATGAATTTTCTATGAATAAATATAGGTGAAAAAGGAAGAGTGCTACAGAAATGGTAATAAATATTAATTAAGACAGAGTGGGAGAGGTATTTGAATGCCCATTCTACTTAATAATCATAAAATTAACTATTTGTACCACTTCAACTGGTTTTAGTTGAATCCGAAACCGACTAGCAGGCTAGTAATAACTTTGAGGCTTGTCCTTTGAAGCTAACTTGGTCTGAAGTACCATGTTTGACCTCTGGGACAAGGAAACTGTCATTTTTGGATTTTGTAGCCTCATTTTTGCTTAATAACTGTTCTGATAGTTTTAAAGAGGGTTTTTCAGTAGGATGGTTGTCACAGTGTCTTTGAAAGATAAAGCAGACTGCAGGTGCCCTTTTTTATTTCTGGAGGAGTAAATAGCTTCTGTAAATGTGGCATTCGAGACCTTTCTTTTGATGATATTTCTTGTTTTAGCCCTTTAAACACTGATATTTAGCTTTAGATTGTGTTTTTAAGGATGTATTAGGCCTTCTTGGATCATCTTATATCTTTTAAATGCATCTTTGTCTTTATCCTTAATTTGTTGGTTAAGCCTTTTATCTTCGGATTTATGCTTTAACATTTAACTTTCACTGATCTTCTTTGTTCTCCTTGTGTACAGGTAACCTGGCTTCCTTCTGCTTTGGAGGGTTTTTATATTCACCAGAGTTCACGAGACACTGATAAACAATAAATATAAACCCCGAATATCCCTTTTGCAATTTATTATGGCCCGAAGATCGTCACCTTCGGCCCTCTATCACCTTTAGTGACTGTGGGACGACTTTAAACGTTTAAACACCATGAAACCTGCACAAAAAAGCAACATTTTATATGAAATCCTACGATGGGGATAAAACAAATTCAAAGGGTTCAGCGGAGATGGAGGGGCGTTTGCAGAGGTAGTATATGCAACAGAGGCGAAAACCATGATGGATAGGAGAAAAACATGGTTTAAATTAAAATATGGCCCCATAGATCAACGGTGGAGATCTGAAGGAAACACGGTGGAAGGCCCCATCATGGTCGGGTAGGAGTAGTGGGATTATATGGAAAATCAAAAGAAAATATGTATAGCGGAGGAACTTGAGGTACGGACGAAACTGCAGGCCAGGTGCCTTTGCAGTAAATCTCGACCGTTGGATGAAGATCTCCCATAATCAAAGGAGTCAACTGCGAGGGCACTCATAAGTTCACCTGTGTGTGGAAAGTACCTGCAGGTGGAAAAGAAGGGAAAACAATGTGAGTCGTTGGATTGGGGAGATTGACGGCTGCAATTAACTCGGAGGCTCGACAATCGGCAGGGAAGAGTTTTGGGAGGTGAGAGTTAGAAAGTGAGATGCGGCGATGCCGATGGGAGAGCACAGACCGTTCGATCTGGGGAAGGATGAACGGTCGATATTAAATCAGGACTTCGCATATCGACGGTGAAAAGGGTCAGGGGACAAGGTGAAAAGGGTCTATTCGATGGAGGGGTGCGATGGTCGTCAGATCTCAGGGAAATGGACGACTGAGATTGAATCGAGGGATCAACAATCGATGGAGAAGAGGGTCTGAGAAGGAGGAAAATGCGATAGCCAACTGAGTGTGGACCATACAATTGGGAACGAGATCAATTGTGGAGACCAAATGAGGGGATCGCATCGGTGGAGAAAAGGAAGGCGGAAGGGAAAAAGGATGAAACCCGATGTGATGGAGAGAGCGTATACTGTTCGATCTGGGGAAGAATGAATGGTCCAGATGGAATCGGGGCTTCGCATCGGCGGCGAACACTTTTTGTAGGGAAAAAAGGTCACGGGGACCAGTGAAAAGCCAAAATTCTGATGGAGGGAGGCACTTGGTCACATGCACGGTCTTATGGCGGGAAAAAGGGGCTTGGGCTTAGCTGAAAGGCGCTTGAGGCCTATTTCTATGAAAATTCAGAAAATAGGCCAAAAAATGGGTTTTTAGCCTTCTTTTAGGAGTTCTGGTAGGTGTAAAAAAGGGGTTTGAAACCTTATAAGAGAGATTTTACATGGTTTAAAGGGATTTTTGAGGAAATGAGGGATAAATGAGGGGTTTTCGAAGGGAAAAAAGATGGAAAATGAGTTTGAAAACAATTTTCTTCATGATAACAGCAGGGCTTTTGTGAAGACATCAGTGAGAAGGATCCTTTTGACAAATAGACACAACAACGCTTCAAGAAGTCATAGATTTGCTCCAAATTTGTTTTTGGAGACTGATAGACCTATTTTAGCCATCATAGTATATGAAAAATTTATAGCTGGCTAACATCGACTCCAACTTCATGCAAGCTCCTTGGAGGTGTCAAGAGCCTCAGAAATGATACCTGGAATGTAGACCAGTGTATTGATGCTTTACTGTGCTTCGACAACCTCTTTCTTCTTTGATCATGCTGCTTGAAAATATTACCAATCATTACATCAATACAAATCAACTTTCCCCAAACAACTACCTACACAACCTACTTTTCTAACATTTTCTTCATAAGGTGCACTTGGGCTTGCAAAAATTTTGACATCAACATTTTATTCTTTTTGGAAGCAGGAAAAACTAATCTAAATCTACCCTTATAACTTCCATGAGTCTAGATTAAATAGTTGGACTCAAAAACTCTCTACATAATCTACTATCTATCAGGATTAAGCTGTCTGACAGATCTGCATTCTCTACATTCTAAAAAAAAATTTGAAAACACAGTCAAACCAGGATTAAGCTATCTGATTTGCTGTGATGGCCATGAAATAAAAAACAAACTACACATAGACCTTTATTTGAAAAAAGTAAAACAAAATTTGGAAGGATTAAGATCTGAAAACAATGAGAGTCCTTCCTTCTTTATTTTAGCTCTGATTTTGATCTCTTTGAGCTATCTTCTTGTTCTTTACCTGGTTAACCTTTTCAGCATGTTAGAACCAGTATTCTTTGTATCTTTGGCTCAGGTTTTGATCTGATTAGAGCGATTATTTTCTTTTGATTCTTTGGTTTAGATTTTGAGCATGTTTGAACCATTCTTTTATATCCTAATCTAATCTACTGATAAGCCAAGATTAAACAGTTTGGAAAATATTCTTCACTAACCTATCAACAGTAAATTGAAATCTATCTAGTCATGATTAGGTTGTATGACTAAATAGAAGTGATCTTCAAAGTAGTGGCATTTAAGCTTGCACACTTTCAGATTTTCCTTTATTTTTTGGTATGGGGCTGTACCTTTCTTCTTTCATATTTTTCCCTCTTTTATTTTTCTATTGTCTTTGTATTTTTTTTCTTTTTTCAATTTCAAAGAAGAAAACAAAAAACTAACTAAATGCTCACAAGCTAAGCGTTATTGACATTCCTACCTACCCTAATCTAACATGGAAATCTCTACTGTTTTATATGATACAATAGTGCCAGTGCAGCGAGTTAAGCAGTAACAAAAAAGGGTAGAAAATTTGACTGCTTCTTAGAGATAACCATAGGGTAATTTGAATGTGGGTCTTCAAAACCAAGGCCACAACTAGTGGTGACCACTCTTGATGTATCTGGCTCTTGCAAAGGATCAATGCTCGGTAACTTGAGCCAATCAGGGCCTGCATGTACTCTGTCATAGGATCAATAAGAACATGATGTAAACTTTCTTCTTTTAGGCCTTCCATGATTGGTAGGCTATCTGCATCCTTGACAGCTTTTCTCACTACATCTTCAGTGTGACTCTTGAAAGCACAATCATCCTTTTCCTGCACATCAAAAGGCAGTGAAATTTCTTCTTTCTTTGGGGGAGGGAGACTTCCCAAAAAAAGCTCTGGGGTCCCTGAATTGATATGATTGTTCTTATGAATTCAGCATTTTAATTTCAGTTTCATATCTTTCCACTACCAATTCTAGAAACATTTTCAGGACCTCAGGGTTAATATTTTTTGTCCTTGAAATGAGGAGAACAGTCATTGGAAGGTCATCATTTTGCCACTTTGATAACATTTTTGACGTCTTATAGCGAAGTACTGCTCTTAATTTTGGCTGCATGTTTATAAAGTGTTCAGAGTTTTCTATTAGTGGAGTGGTTTGGTTTTTGCTATGTTGGGATGTGGAGCGGCCACTATGTTGAGTATGAAAGTGTTGAATGGCTTCCAATAGATCTTCAGGATGCATGTTTATCAAATCCTCATCATTGTCTATAAGGTATTGAATGATATTCTGAGATTGATCACAACGGTTTTCAACCCATGATATGGATGGAGAGTTTTCTTTATATTTTTCATAAAATACTTGGTGCATGTCTTTTAAAGAAAACAAGCTTTTAGGTTCTAACCATTCATACCAATCCCTTTCCTTTCCTTCTAATGTTAACATGAACATTTTCATAAGGCAGTCTTCATGCCATTCAGTCTTTATCTTCCATACATGTATATGAAATCTGATGAGATGTAACGATGGGTCATCGAACTTTTCACCTTGAAAAACAGGAAGGTTATCATCCCAAAACACCTAGGGCATCTTATGTGGGAACCCAAGGATATGATCTCTACTCATTGGGGCATATCTTCGTTGTATCCTTGGAATCATATTTATGAGTCAAGAAAAAGGTCACTGTGTTTATTCAACCAGTTCAATGTATTCTACCAGTGGAGTCATTTGTGAAACTAGGGGTAATCAGCAGGCCTCCTAATCACCAGTGGAGTATTTTGGTCTTCTTAGGAGTTGTGGAGTCGCTAGGTGGATGATTTAAAATGTTCTACGATAAGTCACTATCCATCATCAGTAATTAACTACCAATTTAAGGATGTTATGGGTTTTTTGAGTTATAAAGGATGTATAAGATGTAACTCACTCAGAAGTCCCCAGTGGAGTCACCATTATGTTGGGGTCCTGTGATTTGGCAGATTTTCATACCAAATGACAAGGCAACATTAAAACCACTTTGGAATCCTAGGATCTAGCCCTCCACGATTCAAAGAAGGGTCTCTTTATATGTTTTTTTTTAAATGATATTCTTTAAGGCTTATTATATGGTATTGGGATAGTTATGAAGTACAAGGGGTTTGATTGTTTTTTGGTTGGGAATCATCAAATGAGAAGGTCATGTTAAGTGAAGGAGGGAATAAGTGGAAGGATGTTTTAGCATGGGAATATAGGTCAAAAAATAGTGCTAAACCATTGGGCTATGGATTCATAAAAGGGTTTACTTGCACAACCACTATTCAAAGTTTTTCATAGGGCAAGTCATCTATATTAGAAGATCTTTTAAGTTGAGCTTGTGGTATGGAACATTAAGAAGTGAGGTGAAAGAATCAACCATATATAAAACAAAGGGCATCCTAAGATCAGGTAAGGAATTTGAACCTATCCTACTTTTGGCATACTCTCAAGGGAAAACATTTTAAGATAAAAATAAAAAGTAACCTAAGATCAGGTAAGGACTTTGAACCTATCCTGCTTTTTGGCATACTCTTAAGGGAAATCTTCAAAACAACTGCTTAATACTAAACAAGGGATAGGGATAACCATAAACTTCCTTGATTAGGATTATACTTATCATGTAGTGAAAATAACATTCAAGAACAACATCTCAAGTTCTAGTCAGCAAGACATGGGCTCACCAACATTCCTTGACTGGTTATACTCTATTGAAATCATTCCCAAACACACATTTAGAAGAAAACATACAGATAAATCTTATCAGTTAGAATTAGGGTACTTTAGAAGTAAATCCTAATCTATATTTGCTTCTCTTTATCAGAGAATATGAACAAAGTGAAAAACATAAGGACAAGAACAATTACAATAAGAATAACATCAACAATGATTTAGATCAGGATCCAGTGAATTTGCTTGTTTATTGATGTGCAAAAATAGTCACATACTTTGAGTCCAATGGCTTTCTACAGTCCAATTCTTCTCTTCCCAGCCTACTATATTACAACTACTCACCAACTCCTACTCAATAACAATTCAAGAAATTAACAATTTTCCAACCATTTACAATGAATTTTCTATGAATACATATAGGTGAGAAAGGAAGAGTGTTGCAGAAATGGTAATAAATATTAATTAAGATAGAGTGGGAGAGGTATTCGAATGCGCATTCTACTTAATAATCATAGAATTAATTGTTTGTACCACTTCAGCTGCTTTTAGTTGAATCTAAAACTGACTATCAGGCTGGTAATAACTCTGAGGCTTGTCCTTTGAAACTAACTTGGTCTGAAGTACCTTGTTCAACCTATGGGACAAGAAAACTGTCATTTTTGGATTTTGTAGCCCCATGTTTGTTTACTAACTATTCTTATAGTTTTAAATATGGTTTGTGAGCAGGATGGCTGTCATGGTGTCTTTGAAAGGTAAAGCAGACTGCAGGTGTCCTTTTTTATTTCTGGAGGAGTCAATAGCTTCTGTAGATGTGGCATTCGAGACCTTTATTTTTCCGATCTTTCTTGTTTTATCCATTTAAACACTGATATTTAGCTTTAAATTGTGTTTTTAAGGTTGTATTAGACCTCTTCAGAACATCTTCTATCTTTAAATTGGGTCTTTGTATTTATCCTTAGCATGTTGGTTAAGCCTTTGATCTTCTAATTTATGCTTTAACCTTTAACTTTCACTGATCTTCTTTGTTCTCCTTGTGTATAGGTAACCTGGCTTCCTTATGCGCTGGAGGGTTTTGCTATTCACCAGTGTTTGCGAGACACTAATAAAAAATATATATTAACCATGAATATCCCTTTTGCAATTTATTTTGGCCCGAAGATCATCACCTTTGGCACTCTGTCACCTTTAGTGATTGTGGGACAGCTTTAAACCTTTAAATACCATGAAACCTACACAATCAACCAACATGTTATATGAAATCCTAAGCTAGGGAGAAAACTTCTTTAGAGGGTTCAACAAAGGTGGAGGGGCATTTGCAGAGGTAGTGTATGCAGTGGAGGCAAAAAGCATGGTAGATAGGAGAAAACCATGGTTTAAATTAAAATATGGTGCGGAAATGGAGATAAGTGGTTTCAGAAAACCGGCAGAAATTTTTGCATGAGGTTTAGGTGATAAGTGGTTTAGAACTGGGGGAATGCGATACATGCTGGTAGTTGATGCATGTCCACGGGAAAACCACCTATTTCTTGTCGAAAATGGGGTTTAGACCGTTATGGAGAAACTGGCGTGAAGATGTCTGTGGGCCGTTGGATCTGGCGAGGAGCCAGATCAACGGTGGAGATCTGAAGGAAACAAGGTGGAAGGCTCTAGCGTGGTCACGTGGGACCAGCGGGATTATATGAAAATTGAAAGAAAATATGTATAGTGGGGGCACTTGAGGTACAAACAAATCTACAGGCCGAGTGCCTCTGCAGTAAATCTGGACCGTTGGATGAATATCTCATATAGTCAAAGGAGTCAACTGCGGGGGCACTCATATAGTTGACCTGTGTGTGGAAAGTGCCCGTGGGTGGAAAAGAAGGGAAAGCAATGCGAGCCATTGGATCAGAGAGATGGATGGCTGTGATTAACTCAGAGGATCGGCAATTAGCGGGGAAGAGTTCTGGGAGGCGAGAGTTAGAAAGTGTGATGCGCCGATGCCGATGGAAGAGCATAGGTCATCTGATCTGGGGAAGGATGAATGGTCGAGATTAAATTAGGACTTCGCATATCAGCAGTGCAAAGGGTCACGGGACAAGGGAACTGAGAGCGGCAAGGAGCAATGCGTTGATGCGATGGCCATCGGATCTTGGGGAAATGGATGACTGAGATTTAATCGGGGGATCAGCAATCGGTGGAGAAGATGGTCTGGGAAGGAGGAAAATGCGATAGCCGATTGAGTGCAGACTGTCTGATCGGGAACGAGATCAACGATGGAGATCAAATCAGGGGATCGCATCGGCAGAGAAAAGGAATCAGGAAGAGAAAAAGGATGAAACCTGATGTGATGCACCGATGTGATGGAGAGAGTGTAGATAGTCCATCTGGGGAAGAATGAATGGTCTAGATGGAATCGAAACTTCGCATTGGAAGTGAACACTTTTTGTAGGAAAAAAAGGTCGCGGGGACCCACGAAAAGCCAAAATGCTGATGGAGCAAGGCACTTGGTCACAGGCGTGGTATTATGGTGGGAAAAAGGGGCTCAGGCTTAGCTGAAAGGTGCTTGAGGCCTATTTCTATGAAAAGTGGGAAAATAGGCCAAAAAGTGGGTTTTTAGCCTTTTTTGAGGAGTTCTGATAGGTGTAAAAAATGGGTTCTAAACCTATAAGAGGGATTTTACATGGTTTAAAGGGATTTTTGAGGAAATGAGGGATAAATGAGTTATTTTCAAAGGGAAAAAAATGGAAAATGAGTCTGAAAACAGTTTTCTTCATGATAACAACAGGGCTTTTGTGAAGACATCAGTGAGATGGATCCTTTTGAAAAATAGACACAGTAAGGCTTCAAGAAGTCATAGATTTGCTCCAAATTTTTTTCTTGAAGACTGATAGACCTGTTTTAGCCATCATATTATATGAAAAATTTATAGATGGCTAACACCAGAGATACATTAGAGCAAACATATTGTCTCCTTCAGATTTTCAGGTCTCTAGAGGATAGTTACGCATTGGTGTGTTTGGTGGTGAGGAGGTCTAGTGTCTCTCACTTATCATTTCCATCATTTAGCACAACTCCAGTGATGGGAAACACATTAGTTGCTAGATTTTATATTATGTTGATTATTTACTACAACAGGCACGACTTGTCAAGTGGTCTGCCATTTTTTTATGGCAATTCTGTACAGCATTAGATAGATGCCATGCTCGTGCACAAGGGAGGGTCAACTTCCCTTTTGCTTCAGAGCTTTTTTGTTTATTTTTTGAGAGGTTTACAGAGATGAAACCCTCTTTTCTTCGATAGCCTCCTAGTCCGACGACTAAGGTAGTATGCATATTTGGGGGTAGAGGATGCCCAAGAGGGAGGAGACTCTGTTTCCAACGAGGATATCAGATGATGCACTGGGGTTACTAGCCAGTGTTTTTGAGCATCCCTTCGTTATGTTCCCCTGTCCTTATGCAGGGTTGGATTAGTGAGGGTGTGCCAACATCCTCTTCACAGAGGATGAGCTGCCAGATGATAGAGGTAATATTACTGTTTTATTTAAATTTATTCTAACATTTTATTTAACTTGTTTTTAATAAATTGTGTAATGAAATTGTCTAATTATTGCTGTGTACTTATATATATTTTGCATCGATTGGCTCTTATGATGGCGAGGAGATGCCGCCACCACCACCTAATCAAGTTGTGTATCTTGATGATCTTGATGCGAGGATCAGTTGGAGGTTAGTGCAGATGATTAGAGACTTACTCCTGCTGGTGCGTCGGCCCGTGGTCGACGTATGAGCAATGGTAGATACAGGATGGAGTTGGGAAAATAACTCATTGCATTTTTTGTTGAGGTGGGCATCCACCCCAATTATTTTAAAAATATAGAGGGAAATGATAGGCTCTTACAGATGTGGATAGGCATGCCGCGTGACATGTACAGCCTGATGCAGCATGTCGTAGGAGTTACGACAACTTTTACACGACTGACGAGGACTGTCGCACGTTACGAGTGAGCCGCAGCACATGATGGACAATCTGCGAGCTGCAACGTACCATCGACATCTCATGATCGTTCACAACATCGCGCTGCACCAGATTTGCATGAAAAGCCTCCAGCAGTCATCATGGAGATGAGGCTCGATCATCGGCTGATCCATGAAATTTATATTACAGTTGTATATTTTTACCATTATTCAATTATATATATATATATATATATATATATATATATATATATGTATGTATGTATTATATGGTCCATGTATTTTATGTTCATTTTGCAGTTGTACTTAATTTACATGTTGGTGATCATCATTATGTGTATGTTGTTAGGTCATGTTAGATATGTTAATTTAACATGTAGCTTGTAGATAGATGTGTATGTGATAGCATGAGATGTATATTTGATGTTTGTGTTGTACTGATGTTGCTAATATATAATGTTAATTGTGTTTTTTTAGATGATATTGATCACGATGATGCAGTAAGCGATTTTGAATGTGTTTTTTAGTCAAATATGATGTTTGTACGATGCTTATCATGAACGTGATGTTTATTAGTTAATTTATAAATACCAAATGATCATGATATTGTAAATTTGTAATATTTGTATTTCTAATTGTATTTAAAATTTTAAAATATTAATTGTAATGATATATTTGTAAATTTCTAAAATTGTAATTGTAATTGTATATATGTAAAATTCTAAAATTGTTATTGTACGTGAAATTGTAAAATTGTAATTGTAATTCTAATAATTCTAATTCTAATTATAATTATAATTGTAATTGTATGTAAAATATTTGTAAAATTTTAATTGTATTAATGTGAAATGAATTTTTAAAAATTTGTAAATTTGTAAATTTTAAATAATTGTAAAATAATAAATATAGAATAATATGATTTATTGTAACATAAGGAAATTTAGAAAATAATGCAAATAAATTCTTGTACTTAATTAGAATTATCATTATTTTATTATGATCTTAGATACAAAAAAAATAATTAATTTATACAGTACACCATTGTTTTTGAGATCAAGTACATAATACCAAATTATCAAGTGAATTATTGATTTTAACATTAACACAATGCAAATTACCAATTACTTCAAATTAATACATATTACATTAATATTTCGAAAAACTCATCTTAAAAAGTATAAATATTGATGAAATAACACGTATTGTACCATATCACTCTCGGTTCTCATGATCACCCTGATTATCTTCTAGCTTGCATGGCATGATAACACTATTGTTATCAAAAAAATGTTTTGATCTTGGGTCATGTGTCAATAAGAACCACCAATTCCTATCCAACACATCTGGGTAGAAAAACACCTGGTTGCAGTGTTTAGGGAAAACATAGGGCTCCTTAGCTTCATCCCACATCTTTCTAGAGTTGATACATATCAGCCTACTATTGCAATCTTCCTTTACATTATTCCAATCAAAGGTGTCCCACCACTTGCACCTAAAAATAACACATTGTAAAGAAGAAAAATCCACTTCAATGATCTCTTGTATCTTTCCGACGTAACCTAATGTCCCTCTTACTAGTTGTTGATCATGGTGGCTATATCGAATATATTGATCAAACTCAACTTCCACTCCACAATCTTGTGTGATGTTTCTAGCATCAGCATTTTCTGTGCGAAAAAGGTATGCATATGCCCGCATAGATGGGAACAAATGCACCTATTATAAAAAAGTCTAAAAAATCATATAAGTGTCACGTGTCTTATATATAATAATCCAACAGTTAAAATATGAAATGTAGATGTCTTAATATAAGTTTCAAATTTACATATAAAGTATTACCGAGTTGCTTCACCCAATCCCTACGTTTAGCGCATCCTCTTCAGCACGTGGATAACGACCGGTAGCACCGTATTTCTCTCTAACTTGGTCAGCAACCCAACTATTGGGGCATATTTTTGGCATATTATCCTTTAAATGATTGGGATAAGGCATGCTTCTACCATTCAACCATCTAAATTCTTTCCTGCCACTATGCCATTTCATTCTTTTTTGTTCGTACAATGAAACCCATGGTTGTGTCACTTCAGAATTGTAAAGAATGAATTTATTGATTGCTTCAATTTCTGCATTCACTGATGAAATAAAACCAACATTATATAGTACTTAGAGATCAAAATATACATTATATCGAAGTTCAACATGAATATAATTAATTACTCTTTGTAAATTTGAAAAATTATAAGTCGCTTACTCTTTATCAAGGGCTTTTTTCCACTTGTTTGGAGCAACTCTCCTTCCCTTTTTTCTTCATCCAATTCATCTCTCCAAATAACCACAAATGGTTTTTTGCCGATATGCTTGATGTGTTGGGTATGTGTTATATTATTTCCACGACTAAGCATGTGCGGGGGGTAAGAGGGGGGGCGATAGCCCCCCCTTTGCGCTGGGCACAACGAGGGGGTAACAGGGGGGCGGTAGCCCCCCCTGTCAGGGTCTAGGGTAGCGCCCCGGTGAAAATTTTTGGTCCTTAATTTCTGGTGGGTAGTCCGCGCCCATGGTTTTGTGCATGGTTTTGCACATGGTTTTGGGGTGAGATGGTTTTCGGCTGCTGGTATTTTTTGTAGATCTGGTCAAGGGAACTACGGTTATGTTCTAATACAGGGTTAATGGATTGGGGTTTATGTATGCTTCAGCATGTATATATATGTGTTGTAACACTAAAAGGAATATAATGAAAAATCAAGCTGGTCGTCCCGATTTGGGATCCAAGGGAAAATGTCTGTTTTTATCTGTTTTATGTTTTATGCTCTCGCTATTTTTTATTTTCTGTTATAATATTTGTGTGTAGATAATTTTTGTTCAGGGTTAAAACCTACATTTGGTATCAGAGTACTTTTGGCTTCAAGGGGATGCCTTTGCTGCTGAGGGTTTTTTTGCTCGGGCCTGAGGTAGACCCTGTTCAGTGGGAGATCTGCGGGATCGCTTCTTGTGGTGAAAGAATATGGAGAGTGGTGGGAAGATAGAGATTGAGAAATCTAATGGTCAGAGTTTTGAGTTATGGAAGCTCAAGATGGAGGATCTGCTGGTGGATAAAGATCAATGGATCACAGTAGATCCAGGTACTAAACCAACGACAATGTCAGATGAAGACTAGAAGAAACTGGATCGGAAGCCTAAGAGCACTATACGATTGTGTGTCTCAGATTTAGTATTGTTGAATGTATCTGGGGAAGCTACGGCGAAGAATTTGTGGGAAAAAGTTGGGACTTTGTACCAATCTAAGTCTCTGGTGAATAATTTGTTCCTGCGGAAAAAGCTATATAACCTGAGGATGAAGGATGGAGACTCGGTGACAGAGTATCTGAACGCCTTCAATACTGTGGTAATTCAGTTGTCATCTGTTGATATTAAAATCTCAGATGAAGATAAGTGCATCAGTTTTTTGTGTTTTCTACTAGATTCGTGGGACAGTGTAGTTATTGCAATAGGTAGAAATACAACTACCTTGAATTTTGATGACATTCTCTCAGCCTTGCTATCAGAGGAAATGAGACGGAGAAATATGGAGGATCAGAATGGAGATGCCTTATCTGTACGAGGAAGGTCCCAGAACAGAAACAAGAATAAGGTTTCGAGTGGGAGATCTAAATCTAGAGGGAGATCTAAATCTCCTGGAAAGTTTGTAAAGGTGTGCTGGAAATGCGAAAAGGAAGGGCACTACAAAAAGGACTGCAGATCTAAAGCTCCTGAGAAAGGAAAGGGATCTGATGATGCTCCTTCTGCAGAGGCAAAAACCACCTCAGATGAAGGTGGGGATGTGTATTTGGCTTCTTCTTCAAATACACATGTAGATCATGAGTCATGGTTGATTGACTCAGGTGCATCATTTCACTTCACTCCCCATAGGGAGTGGTTCTGCGAGTATGAGAAATATGATGGTGGTGATGTCTTCCTAGGGGATGATAGGAAGGCCAGAATCGTCGGACGTGGAAAGGTCAAGCTGAAGCTGCAAGGTGGAAGGATTAGAAAACTTCCTGGTGTTCTGCATATTCCTGCATTGGCCAGAAATCTGATTTCTGTAAGAAATATGGATGATGTAGGTGTAAAAACAATGTTCGATAAAGATGCTTGCAAGATGGTTCGGGGAGCACTGGTATTAATGCGGGGAGTTCGGAACTCTGTACAAGCTACAAGGTAGCACTGTTATTGATGGGTGTAATAGTTCTATGGTTCCTGAAATTGGAGCGGAAAGCCTAGCTGTCTCTGGAGAAAATACCATGCTATGGCATCAAAGGCTTGGACATATTGGAGAGAAGGGCCTTCGGATACTGCATAGAAATGGTATGGTAGAAGTTATGTCTAATTTCTCTCTGGATTTCGATTTCTATGAAAATTGTGTATATGAGAAGTAGAATCGGGTGAGTTTTCCTTCTGGTGCAAAGAGGGCGAACGAGATATTAGAACTTATGCACAATGATGTGTTTGGACCTGTGTCAATTCCATCACTGGGAAATTTTGTGTACTATGTTTCATTCATATATGACTTCTCAAGGAATACATGGATATATTTCTTGAGGAAGAAATCTGAAGCTTTTGATATATTTAAAGAATTTAAGGCTCTGGTGGAAAACCAGACAGAGAAGAAGATAAAGGCGTTGAGAACAGATAATGGTGGGGAGTTCTGCAAGAAGGAATTTGAAGAGTTCTGTAAGAAGTGTGGTATAGCAAAACAAAAGACTAATCCATACACACCTTAGCAAAATGGAGATGCAGAAAGAATTAACAGAACACTGATGGAAAAGGCAAGAACCATGCTCAGTGGTACCAGGTTAGGACAAGAATTCTGGGCAGAGGCAGTAGAGACTACATGCTATCTGGTTAATATATGACCTTCATCAGTGTTGGAGGATAAGACTCCGCATGAGGTATGGACTGGTAAGAAACCCTCTATTTCAAATCTAAAGGTATTTGGATGTGATGCATATGTACATGTTCCAAAGGAGAAAAGGACCAAGTTGGATAATAAATCTGAAATATGCATCTTTATTGGGTATAAGGATGGTTTAAAAGGTTACAAGCTTTGGAACCCGGAAATAAGGAAGGTTTTGTATAGCCGAGATGTTGTGTTTAGAGAGGTGAGAGATGTTGTTAAACATGAAATCATACCAAAAGAATCGGAGAAGATAGAGTTTGAGCTAAAGGAGTATGAATTAGACTCTATAGCAGAAGAAGATTCAGAAGAGGAAGAGCCACAAACTCCATCTTTGAGAAGATCAGTTCAAGAAAGAAGGCAACCGGAAAGGTATAGTCCATCTGATTTCTGTTCACATTTTTCCTTAACTATAACTGATGATGATCCCAAAACTGTCAAGGAGGCAGTAGATTCAGAGGATGGAAAACTCTGGAAGGAGGCCATGGTTGATGAAATGGCATCCTTGCACAAAAATGATGCATGGGATCTGGTGGAGTTGCCAGCTGGAAGGAAGCCCATCGGGAGAAAATGGGTGTTTAAGAAGAAGATGAATGTAGAAGGCAAGGTGGAGAAATATAAAGCTCGGTCAGTAGCAAAAGGTTATTCCCAGGTGCCAGGAATTGATTTTGGTGATATTTTTTCTCCTGTTGCCAAGGTTACTTCTATTAGATTACTTTTATATGTTGCTGCTGCATTTGATTTTGAGATAGAATAGATGGATGTGAAGACAACATTTCTTCACGGGGATCTAGAAAGGGAGATCTACATGAAGCAGCCTGAAGGCTTTATGGTGAAGGGTAAGAAATAACTAGTATGCAGGTTGAAGAAGCCTCTGTATGGGTTAAAGCAGTCACCAAGGATGTGGTATCAGAAATTTGATACCTATATACGGGGACTTGGCTTCACTAGAAGCAAGGAGGATCATTGTTTTTATTTTAAATTAATTGGTGACCGTGTTATTTAATTTGTCTTGTATGTGGATGATATGTTGTTCATTGGAAATGACAAAGAAATTATCCAAGATTTGAAGACCCAACTGTTCTCCAAATTCGACATGAAGGATATTGGTGCTGCAAACTATATTTTGGGCATGGAAATTAAGAGAGACCGGGCAAAGAGGACGCTCTAGTTAAACCAGAGGAAGTATGTCAAAACTATATTACAAAGGTTCAATATGTAGGATAGTAAACCAGTGAATGTTCCTATTCCTGTAGGTGTAAATTTGTCTGCTAAACGGTGTCCCAAGACACAAGAAGAAGAGGAGTATATGTCTCATGTTCCATATGCAAGTGTAGTGGGTAGCCTGATGTATGCAATGGTCTGTACTAGACCATACATTTCATATTCAGTGGGAGTATTGAGCAGGTTTATGTCAGACCCAGGAAAGGAGCATTGGACAATAACGAAGCAAGTTTTCAGATATTTACGTGGCACTAGTGATTATGGCTTGTGCTACCAAGGAAGACCAGGATTGGAAATAATGTTGGACATTTTTTGTTTTGTTGATGCAGATTGGGTTGGAGATCTGGACCAAAGAAGATCTACAAGTGGGTATGTGTTTAGCCTATTTGGAAGCATAATCAGTTGGATGAGTAAAAGACAGTCTGTAGTGTCTCTTTCAACTACAGAGGTAGAATACATAGCAGCCAATCATGCAAGAAAGGAAGCAATTTGGTTGCAGAGATTGTGTTCAAGTATGGGTTTGGTATAGCAAGCTATAAGGATAGACTATGATAGCCAAAGTGAAATTTTCTTAGCTAAGAACCTTGCTTATCATTCAAAGACAAAGCACATTGATGTTCAATATCACTTTGTTAGAGATATGGTTGAGGCGAAAAGGGTGTTGCTAGTAAAGGTGGACACTTTGAAGAATGTTGCAGATGCATTGAAGAAGTCTGTGTTTATCTGTTTTATGTTTTATGCTCTCGCTATTTTTTATTTTCTGTTATAAGATTCATGTGTAGATAATTTATGTTCAGGGTTAAAACCTACATGATGTACTCACTGGCATTGTAGAAAGACTCATACGATATGTACCCCTCTGCCATAGACCCCTTGGGTTTTTCCCTTTGTCGAACAAAACCTTTCAATTTTTTCATGTAGCTCTCTAAGAAGAAAATCCAACGATAAGAAACAACCCCAACTAATTCAACCTCATGTACCAGGTGGATTAGAAGATGAACCTATAAGTCCATGAAACTCGTCGACAATTCCTTCTCAAACATGCAAACAATCTCAACTATTTCTTGATGCCACCGTGGAATTCTAGCCACATGAATATCCTTTGACGTGATCCAACGTAAAAATGAAAATAATTTAGATATGGCACGTCCTAGGTCTTGAGGGAATTCATGTTTCACACACCAATGCACAAAAAAAGGATAATGACATTGCAAAGTTATAAAAACATGCAATAATATACAAAATTAGTTATGTTTTATGATCACCACATGGGATACAATTTATTAATATAACGAATAATAAAATCATGCTTTTGACATTATACATACTCTTAGAATATTCAAATGGTCATGTGATTTCAACCCCGAAAAATGGTCTTCCACAGTCAAGCAGTGCCGTAGTGAAGACCCATATGAAGTTGGCACCCTCACATCCATTATAACTTCCTTTGGAAAAGATATACCATCTTTTTTTAAAATCCATGGGACATCACCTTCTTTGAAAAAACATGAATTAGAGGGACCAGCACCTACCTCTGATCCCATACTTTCTAATCATCTTGGTCAATATTTCCTTTTAGTTTTTGAAGTAATAAGATCTTTCCTAACCTCCAATGTGTCACTTTGTTTCGATGATATGTGCCTCCGTAAAGAAGATGAATTTTTTTTAAATATATGCATGGGATCTAATAAGTGGGCAATCTTAAGATGCTCCCAATATGGGAGGTCATAAAAGATAGATTTCCTTTTCCTCCCAATGGGAAATTTCTCAACATAGGTGTTGAAGAAATCTGGATCATCGAACTTAGGCTCCCTGTTTGAATTGAACATTTCTGTGAACTCCTTCTCCTTCTCTCTCTCATATGCTCTAAGCCATTCAGCTGGTGTCATTATTGGAGGCCTTTGGGTTCTTTCTCGTTTACCATTGATAGCGGATGCTGCTCTTCTGTAAGGGTGTTGTTCTGGTAGGAATATCCTGGAGCAATCATACACTGGCTTTCATAGGTCCTTGGACCATCTAGCTTTCAGAGAAGGTCCACAACATTTACATCCAAAATACCCTTTTTTTACAAGACCCACGATATTATATTTTTATACATTAATTAATATGCATGGCATGTTAAATACTATCATGAAGATCAGAACAAATAATATTACAACGAATTAAATAACTAACATGTGAAAGAATATTGTTACATTATATATAAATAAATCAATAAATTAAACATGAAATTTACCAGAGCAAACTTCTAAGCCTAGATAATCATGTGTCGTGTAAGCACATATGCCGTACAAAGTAAACCTCCTCTCTACTGCAATGGGTCTTGATACATTATATACATTTATCCCATCCCATAATACCTTCAGTTCATCTACAAGTGGTTGTAAGTAGACATCGATATTCTTCACTTGTCTTCTACCATGGACTATGAGAGCCAACATAAGATGTTCATTCTTCACGGACAACCATGGGGGGATGTTGTTATTGATAACTACTATAGGCCAAATAGAATAGTTGGTGTTTTGGAAGGAATATGGGTTGATGCCATCCGTGGCTATGCTGAGTCGTAGACTTCATATTTCATTCTTCAATTTTTCGGGCCATGTATCCTCTATATGCTTCATGGCTATTGAATCAGTTGGTATTCTCATAACTCCCAACTCACTTCTATGTGAGGCATGCCATCCTTGACACATAGCTAATTCTTTGCAACGAAAGAGCCTTTGAATCCTTGGGATTATAGGCATGTGCCTCAATATCTTAAAAGGAGGACCAGTACGTGATTTACCCTTCTTTTTTTATTTATCATACCTGTCATGCCCACATTTCGGACATATATTTTTATCTGTATATTCTCCTCTATATAGAATACAATCATTTGGACATGCATGATATGATATGTACTCAACACCCAACATTTTCAACAATTTTTTTGCCTCCTTGCAGCTACCGGGCAATACATTATCACTCGAAAGAAGCTTATCTTTGAATAACCTGAAGTTGGTGATCATGGAAACTATATTAATAAATGTACATTAATGTTGATATAATTATTAACATTCATAAAATTTAACATTTGAAATGTTCATTGCAGTGTATTGATTATATTTCAAATTTATATATAAAGCTGGAAGTACTTTATGGCAACTTACCTCAAAATTTTCGAGAAACATGCATTCGAAAAGCCAAACTTTTCTTTCAAGTTTTATAATAACATTGTTGTCCCCAACTGGGTAGACGTTGACTAACTACCGGGTCCAAAGAGAGGGGTGGTGGAAGCAAATTTAAGGCTTTCGAAAAAGGTGTCAGCGATATGAGCATCATCCCATAGCTGATCATCATTTTGGAATGCGTCTAACAACGTTTTCTCCATGGTAGTTGTATCCCTTAAGTAATCATCCATACCAAACTCTATTTGATTATCTCCATTGCCAGCTTGTGAAGAACTACTATTGTTGTAGTCATTCCTAATTGGTGAATCTGGATGTAGCGGGAATTGAATCGGTGGTTGATTCAACCATTCTTGGTATCGTTCCTCTCCGATTTTTTCTCTTAATTCAGTCTTCTCTCAATTTTACATTGTCTTGGGGTGCAACGAAAGATGGTAGGTAGGTCTTTCATCATCACTAGAATCCTAATAATTAAAAAAAAAAAAAAAAAATTGAACATGATTAGTACAAAATATTATGATATCAATTAGTAACCATGTTGACAATATTGCATGATTATAAATTGGTTTGACGTTGAAATAATTATATATTAATCAATATATATACCAAACAACTATAATTATAATTACCATCATTGTCCCGGGATTGTGGCTAGAAGATGAAATATTTTTACAATTGGCAGGGTGAAGAGGCTGCCCATTTTCATCTACCAAATGCGTCTTGCGGTATGCAGCTTCTGATAAGATCTTTCGATGTTTTGGAGCAGTACTTTGAATATAATTTTGTGCATCTAAACTTGATGATGAATCTGCATGAACCTGGAAATTTGCATACATTATAAATTTAATTAAGTTGTGCATGATTGACTACATGGATAAAAAACATACATAAATTCAATTAGATAGTGAAAAAATAAAACAAATCTAAAGTAAATATTACATCTCCACATGGATAGGGACAACTCTTCGATGGACTTTGAGAAATATTATGGAATGAGCTGGATTTTGAATAATTTTCCATTTCATATAATATATGATATTTTCTCTCTGCATTTGAGCCAAACAAAAATAAAATTTGGTGCAAAAACCTAAATTTAATTCCAGTGCATACTGTTCAAATAACCACACTGGCCATTTCTATATTTTGCACGCCGATGCGCTTTTGTAACAAGTAGCGCCAATGCAGTTGAATTAAAAGACGCACCGGTAAACGAATAACCGCAATAAAAAAATGAAACCCTATTTTCTTTAAGTGAAAAAAAAGAGGTAAATTGAAAATTGGGTGGAAAAATATTTTTCAAAATCTAATTTCATAAAACATTTCTTTAAATACTAAACACTTTTCATTATTTCACTGTTTTTGCAAAACTTTCAGCCAGAGATTTGCAGGATACATACCTGGAGCAAATAGAGCACGAGAGCACTGTGGAGTAGGGAAATATGTTTGAATAAAAGTATTTAGACAACCCAAATTCCAAAACTTTGGTAATTCAAATCCTGTACCATAGAATTTTAAACGACGTGAGTAAAGTTTATTGTTTTTTTGTACTTTTTTCTGTAGTTTTTTTTATGCAGTGAAATAAGAAATCAAAGTCTATTATTTTGTTTTATTTTTTCTTTAGTTTTTTATCAAGTAAAATACAAAATAAAATCTTTTTTTTTTTTTTTAGCTTTTTGTTTCTGCAATTTTTTACCTTTTCTACAGTTTTTAGAGAAAGAAAAAAAAATCAATTTTTACAAACAAAACCCTAGATTCTTTTTGTTTCTGCCATTTTTTCTCCCTCTTTCTTTTCAATTTAGATTTATAGGGTTTCTCTACTGATAAGAAATCCAACCCACAGGACGAATTGCATAGTTGGATCCCAATCCATGTTGGCCCCTGCGTCAATCTTTAAAAAGTACAGTTTTTTTTTATGTCAGTGTGCCCTGCGTAACGTTGCGCACCGGTGTGCTTTGTTATATAAGCACACTGCTAAAGTACACTGATTAAAAAGAAAAAAAATGTTTTTATCAGTACGCCATAGGTAACATATGGCACTAGTGCACTATTACGTTATGGAGCACCGCACAACGTGTTGTTTTAGAAAAAACCATTTTACAAACATACCCTACATTATTTTTGTTTCTGCCCATTCTTCTCCCACTTGCTGAGATTTCAGAATTAAGGTTTTTCAATTTAGATTTATAGTGTTTGTATTGATAAATATAAGCCTAGGACATGCAACCAACGGGAGGATCTGCATAGTCAGATCTCAATCCATGTCAGCTCTTGCGTAAAAAAAAAAAAAAAAAAAGGTCGATGTGCCCTGTCTGACAAAGTGCACCAGGGCGGTTGGTTATCACAACGCACCACACAAGTAATGTCATAAAAAATTAAAAAAATATCCAGCCGGTGTGCTATTTCATTATGACGCATTGCAAACGTTCAGTTTCGAAAAGAAAAAAACTTTCAAAAATGAAAACCTTAATTTCTTTTTGTTTCTCCCCTTTCGTCTTCTTCTTTTTGTAATTCAAAATTAGGAATTTTCAATTTAGATTTATAGGGTTTGTATTGCTAAATACAAACCTAAGACATGCAACCGACAAGACGATTAGCATAGTCGTATCCTAATCCATGTCGGCCTTGGAATGATTTAAAAAATAAAAGATTTTTTACGGTGTGCCCTATGTAAGTTAGTGCGTCGGTGCTCTGTTGTTTACAAGAGCATGAGATAATTAATGTGAAAAAATAATATTTTTAACGGTGCACCATATGTAAAATATAGCACCGATTTATGCTAAAAAACTAACACTAGATGATTTTTATTATTTTTATGATGGTTAACCAGTGCGGTCATTGACATAGAGCACAGTATGGTGTATTATACTGTTTTTTCGGTGCATGGGAAAGTCATGAATGCATCGAAGATGGTGCGTTAACCATGAAGGGCACACCGGTTTTTTGAGATTTTTTTCTTAATTCAGAAGTTGACAATTTATTTAAAAATATATTATTGACTGATATGATACAAGTTTGATATTGTTAAAGAAATGACTAACAAGAGATCAGGTAACAAAAATACTGATAACACATCAAAAAAAGCAAAAAAGGAAAGTTCTTTGTAATTTTTTTACAAAAAAATTATTTTTAAACTATATGTAAGTTTAAATAATATGTATTGTTTAATATGTATCATGCAGAGCCACAAAATGACAAATATCAATAAGATTATTTCTGATATAGGACCAAAAGAATGTATAAGCTTGATGGAAAAATTGCAAAAGAATGAATTAGGTACTGAATGAAAAAATATCATCGATCCAATATGAGTTTCTTTTTTTAGCTTTCATTAATAATATAATTAAAATTATTAGATAACATGTGTGAAAAATTCTATTAACTCACCTATGTTTAATGTTCTACAAGGACCAACAACTCAGAAAAGGAATGTTGTTATAATAAAAGAAAAACAGTAGAACATGCAAATGAAAATGAATTTCTCCTTAGCTCATCTAGAGTGGTGTTGGAGGTTAACGAAAGGGGGAAAAACTTTTACAAATGTTTGAGGGATCTAGTGGAACGAATGTATAGACGTTCTTTCCACTTACAATACAAAAACCAAACTGATTCCAGGAACTAGATTTTATGTAAACTATAGGAAGAGTTTCCAGAGAATTGGTCAATGAGACATGTTAGAATTTTAATAGCAAAAACATACAACAACAAAAAAGGAATGAAAAAGTAATATTCCTTTAGATGTTTGTCTAGAATTATTTATAAATATCACTTTTTTTATACTTACTTTTCATATATCAATATAAAAATTAAATATTTTATTGTCATGTTACATTTTCAGGAAGATTATGAAAATCTCAAAAGATGAACGAGCTGATATCAGAAATATGCCAGTAGGAATGTCCAAAAAGGTGTACAAGGAGATGGTCAAAGAAATGGACAAAAATGCATCGCGGGAGGAGCCATCTCAACAACAACGTGCTTCAAATGTAATATGTAATCATTGATTTTTTTGATCATTAGGTAAAATAAATAAACAATTTAGCATTAAATATTAATTTTCAAGTATTTTCCTGCAGAAAAGAAAAGAAAATGGAACCCATTCAGCACATAAAACATGACAACAATAAAGAAAAAGATTGATATCTAAGTTTGTGAGTAATTATTACTTCCTTATAAAAACTTAACTAGATTTAATTTTTGTATTTTTAAGTTTTTTTACAAAAATCATCATTGAATGTCTCCAAACAGGTGCTAATGTACAAAGAAGAACCATCAGAGGAATTGATTGAAATTGGTTTAAATATGGGTTGTGCGTATATGTTGGCATATCAGAGCTTAATTGTGGAATTTGTAATCATCTATCGATCTTGTTTTACTTAGCTACGTCTATAATTAATAGAAAAAATAAATCTTTTATATTAAATATATAATTTCTTATGGGGTATAAAACTTGTAGGGAACAAAGTATGGCACTGCGCCAACAGATCAAATCTTGAAAGATGGCATGTTACATGGTTTTGAAAGAATGTGTATAGTTTATGAGTCAATTGTTGCATTGGTATGTCATTTCTTTTCGATTTACATTGACGTATATTATTTAATATTGCAATTTTCATTATTCTCACCAATGTATATACACTCATTACAGTTTATTTTTATGTTTGTAGATGGAAGAAGGTGAAGAAGAAGAAAAAAATCAACGTCGTGAACAAAACATTTTTGAAAATAACCCAACTCATGGAAGTAGCTCTAGCAGTGATAGCAGTTCAAGCGAAGAATTATGATCACTATGTTTAGATATAAAAGCAAGGCGTTGTACTATTTTTGGAAAAATGTCTATGAAATCAGAAATTTTCTTTAATGTAATGGACATAGTGTCCCAATTGAAAGATAAAGGGATACCAATAACTGTCCCATTATGTATGACAAAGAATGTATATATATATAATAAATGTTTTAATTTATTCTATTTCATTCTCTACTGTCGCTATTGCGTTCTCCATTGTTGTTCTCAAATGCAGTAATAAAAATTTAATTCATATGAATATTGTTATAACATAGATATGTGTTGACTTTTGATGAATAATGAATTTAAAAAAACAACAATAATTATGATATGATATAGAAAATTAATCTAAACATCATATTCAAATCCATTAATAAAAATTTAATTAATATGAATATTGTTATAATATGTGTCGACTTTTGATGAATAATGAATTTAAAACAATCACAATAATTACACTGCCACAGGTCGATGTTTCTAAAAAATACAAAATGAAAACCAGTGCGCTTGTATTATTAAGCACACCGGTGCGTTTATACTACCTATTGGGACCGCACAAATACCAAAACCAGTTAAAAATATTGAGGCGTTTGTGCGGTACGACGCTTCAGTGCTTTTATGTATATATACACGCCGGTGTTGTTTTACTGCCTATGAGCACTGCACGAATACCGGTACCAATTATAAATTATAGTGCATCTATGTGATACTATGCACTGGGGCATTTTTCTGTCTGTACGCACCGGTGCATTTGGATGACCAATAAGCACCGCATGAATATCGATACCATTTACAAATATCGGTGCATTTGTGTGATAGTATGCACCAGGGCATTTATGTGTTGATAAGCGCCAGTGCATTTGTATGACATATTTGCACCACACAAATACCGATACAATTTTAAACCTCGGTGCATTTGTGTGATACGATGCACTAGGGCGTTTATATAAGAATATGCACCTGCGTGTTTATACAACCTATGGGCACCACTCAAATCCCAAGACCAATTAAAATGGCCACGTGCATTGTATCACCAACACCAAGCCCGATGCTGTTATTTTCCTTAATGGCCAGGTGCATTCTTGTTCGACTGCCCCGGTGCGCTATCTACTAATACGCACCGGTGCGTTAAAACCTGATAAGAGTACCGATGAAAAAAATCTGTAATAACCTCCAGCCGCCCAATTTTTTGTGTGTTGAATTTCCATTAAAAGCCTGCCAAAACCTCCGTTACCAGAAACAGATGTGGTAGCATATGCTTTTTTGACAATTTTGGCCAATTTTATAACACTAAAGTCCTCCTTTATAACCTCCGCTAGAGGGTCTTTTCCTTGTAGTGAAGGACACCCACAATTAGAATTGTTAGTGGTTATACATAAAAAAAAATTCATTGTAATCAATGGGAAAGAAAAACATTAATGATACACTTTGAACAATAGAGAAAACTAAGAAAAATGAGAAATAAACTAAACACAAGAGAAGAGAAAAATATCCTCTTTATTGGTTTATTGTAGAGGTACAATATGGTAGGTATGAAAATAATTCAAAATTTTTATGGTAATAAATGGTTCTCCCAAACTCTTAGCAAGGAGTTTCATTTCTCCAATCCTTTTGCAAAGCACCTCCCTCTCAAAGAATATTGTATAAAAAATATAAAAATGGGGACTTCTTCTTGGCAAGGTAATTCTAATTGCTTGAGATCATTCTTTGTAGCATAGCAGTGCATTCACTTCTTATTGTTTTTGGCTCTCCTTTTCCTTCTTTTTGTACATGTAAAATCAACTCATAATTCCACCTTTCCCATTAATGAGATGGGATTTTTCTAGGAGATATCTTCTTTATTAATTTAAGGCTTGAGAGGCTTGAAAATGGACAACTAATATTGACCTATCATATAATTTTGATTCATTAATCAAATGTGATCCACAGACTAACCAATTTTCACTTCCTTGGATCCATACAACTCTCAGAGAAGGCGGGGGCTATGTAAAAACTACTTTATACACTCACGTTAATTGATTTTTTAAATGAACCTTTGAAGAACCTTTTCATTTTTCAATCCATGATTCTTCTAGTAGAAACTAATATACATGTACATGTTATTTTTTGGTGGTGAGAATGACTTGGATTATACAACTATGTGTACAAATATCTCATAATAGCAGTCGCCCATTGATGTATGAGCTTGGGAGAAAATGTATAGCTGAAATACATCACATTTTGTTCTACAAAGTGATGATTCCTACTAACTTCTTGAGAGAGTGTGTGCCTTGTGAGGAAAGGACCAAAGAAACCTTTATTAAGAATTTAATGAAATATATGCTAATATAATTTTTATATAGAAAAGTGTTTGTATGAGGTGGCCATGTCCCATTCTCCTGATCATGACTTTGATTATAGTACTACAAGTACAAAGAAAGAAATATTGTCAAATAATTGCTAGGGAAGTCAATGTGTTGTATGTTGAAGAAGATAATTTCCTCCACCTTCAGGAGCATCTTTGAAAAAAAAAGTTATAATGAGTTCCCTCATGCATTATCCAAAATGCACTATTGAAGGGAGTGCACACTAAGGGCATGGGTCTTTGACTAGTTCAAAGAACTTCATTTTTCATAAAGTGCGGTACATTGATGATGTGAAAAATATGATGGTGTTGAACATTAGAGGGACTGATGAAATAAATTGGTGATGATGTTTCCCATTGTTTCACCTAAGGTTAACCCATAAGAGGGGGACAACCAAGGTACTACTTTGTGGCGAGCCCTGGTATTGCACCAAGAGTGTTGCACCTCCCAAGAGATAATCATCTTTACTTATCAACCCCAGGTTCATACAAACTTAGAGTTGCAATGATATATGCACAACAAATGGATTCTATTCATGCCACCCTCAACTAGGTCTTCTGCTCAGTATTACTTCTAGATAATTCCTTCTACTTGATTAAAGTGCAACTAGCTAGTGTAATGCAGGGAATTGATTATAATCTAAGACAAAGAGAATGTCTATCAAACTTTTACTTGTGATTGGAAGTGAAAGAAAAGCATAAATAATTAACCTAGCTGTAGAAAAAGGAAACTATTCTATCGGAAATAGTTCATTTAGATATCTACTCACTTGCATCAAAATAAATATTCTATAATCACACACTTCATCAAATCATAAATAAAATCATATATGTTGTTTCATTCAACTGGTACTTGCATGTAAAATTAAATCTAATTGTGAAATGAAATAAAACCCTAATGCCTACTCTATTTTTGTAGAAAGGAAGGGAGGAGCTTTGGAGTGGCCTAAGATTCTCTTCTAACCATGAATTCAGAGTTGGGGGTCAAATGCATCCTATTCTAGGCTCAAAAGAAAAAAAGTAACTAAACTAGAAAGAAGAGGTGACCTACAACTCTACTACAGGATGTCCTTTAATTGCTACACGATGTCCTGAAGTGCTATAGTAGATAGGTGAGACGGTTTTAAGGGTGAAGGAGGTGCAAGGAAGTTGTGGAAAGGTGGGAGAAGGTGGAATGAGGTGAGGGAGAGGTGGAAATAACCTCTATCCAAAATCAAAACCCTTGGGAGGCTTGTTTTTCACTTGGAAGGCTACTCATGGTGGTGGTGAAGGTAGTTTTAGAAAACAAGGTCTTGGTGGCAGATTTGGAGGTTGGAGAGAAGAAGGATGAATGAGATGAAAATTATCCTTTCCCTATAGCTTCAGACATCCCTGCAATCACTACACACATTCATGCATTGATTATTGACAAACTAACATCTTAACAATTGGAAAATATGAGTTGAATGGAAAACCCTACTTAATCTATGCGAAAATATTATCTAAGTACCAATCCAACTTCTAACTTATAGTAATAATATTATGAACATGAAAATAACACTATATAACTTTCCAATAAATCATAAAAAAACTACTTTTGATCCGTGGATGGAGATTCATCTCCTCAAGCTCCCATGAGAGAGATGAGAAAGAGAGGATACAAGCCCCATTTTAATGGATTTGTGTTGCTACTAGAATGAAATGAGACTAAAAAAAAAACAAAAACATAAAAAGAGAATATAAATACACAAGAGGGAACTAGCCAATGGATTGGGCCCTAACCCAAAAGCATCAGTCCTCTAAGAATAAATTAGTGATAGAACAAGAAACTTCTCATAATCATTGCATAAAAATGTTTAGTACATCATAAGAAAGTAAAAAAATAACAGTAAATGAGATCTCAAGATCCACAGAGATGAATAAAAAGTTCAAATCCTAATGAGATCTTGTATATTCTTATTTATACAAATGGGTAGCTACCAACAAATCCCTAAAAGGTAGGAATAAGTCCTCCTTCATCTTGATAAGGGTGGAACTTGGATCCTCATAATTGTCGCTATTCTTGGATTCCTTTTCCTTCCACCCATTGGGAGATATCTCAATGTGATACTGGTTGATTGAGAGATTTAAGGAGGTGGAAAAAACTCCTACAAACTCTCCTTGTTATCTACTCCAAGCCCTTAGCTGGAAAATATCTCAAAAATGGCCTAATTTCCTGCAATTAATTTAGATTAGGAAAAAATACATGACAAACATCATACACCCTACTCATTAAACATAATATGAAAGAAAATGTAAATAAATGTGAGAGAGATGTAACTTAATAGTTGAAGTATGGAATTTTAACCCCTTAAAATATATGTACTGATGGGACTCATCATCGACCCCCTATTTAAATGGTTTCTCATCCTTTGAGGAACTCATTCCTCCTTGTTGATCTCTTTCAAATACCTGAAGGCCTATATGACATCACAAGGAAGGAAAGAAGGAGTTCCTTCTGGTGGGCAAAATCCTTTATTCCTTCCTGCCTCAACCCACTCCTTTTGTTCCTCTATCTGAAATATTCCTTCATACAACCCCAACAATAAAGGTGGGTTTAGCTTCAAGCATATCCAATGTATATTCATTCTTCGTATAGCTTGTTTATAGAAGGGTGATATTTCTAATGTGTTCCTCATTATATCAGGAGAATTATACTCCCTCAAGTATAGGCTAAGTGGTATGTTGTGTCATCTTCTTTGACATGTCTGCAAACTCTCTTCTCCTAGCAACCTGGATATGACATAAAAGTGTGCAATGGCCTGACCTTGTGTCTCAATGTATCTAGGTGTGAGTACATCATCATCTGAGATCAATTGCTGATTATTAATTATCCCCCTGTGTCTTATTTATTCATCTATGATATGTAGAGGTTCTCTTTCTTCTCTTGCAATGACTCGTTTAATCTCTACTGCTCTCTTTTATTCCAGTTCTACATAGGATGCTAGAGCCATTAATTGCATATAACCAAACTAGTAATTTGGTTCCCAATTATTCATATCAGTGAAAATGAGGTTGTGCATGTAGACTTCAACCATCCTATCCCTCTCTCCTCCACTAGACTATTTTCAGAAATCAATGAATTGTCTATAGCTTTGAAAGGGTATGGAGGCATGCTAAGCTAATGTTATGATTTAGATATATAACCATTGATACTTTAGGTAAAATACATAATACTTTGAAGGTTTTTTATATTGCATGGCATCCATGCAAAGGCTGACCATGGTGGAAATTTGGTTGTGCTTTTCCTATAGCTACCCATGCAGCCTCATGTTCTCTTATTGTACTACTTAAAATTTCTCTTTCAACACTTATTATTTGAGCCTTACATCTGTCAACTATTTTCCCATTTCAACGAGCCTTTCTTCCATCAACCCCACATCCTAAACATCCTTTCATTTGGCTATCTCCATCCGCCTATGGGTGCGCCCTCTTTCTACATAAAACTCATGTAGGAGGGGGATTATGAATTTCTCAGGGATTAGTATTATTGACTCAATGAACCTATAATATGATCCAAAATTAGGCTGTGGGTTAGGTTCCTGAATGTTATAATTTTCCTTTCAAAGGGTTATGTGGAGGCTACTATCTTTTGGAGTTGGTTTTAATATTTTACCCCCTATTTCACTCTTGTCCTTCCATTTGTGGACTTTTCCCTTCAATTTGTGCCTTTTGTTCTTCATGCTTCCCATCCTTCTCTTCCTGTAGCATCTTATAAGTTTCCATTAACATGCTCTATTTTTCTTGTATCATGCTCTGTTTTTCCTATAGCATGCTCTTTGCTTCTCTTTGAATGCCAGTGGGTGATTATAGTTGTTTGAAGGGTGATTCTCTAGTGGTGTACATCCTTACATAGGGTATGGGAGCCTTAGGTTTTCGATTTGGAGAGGTTACCTCCTCAATCTTGCCCTCAACTGGCCCTACCTCATATTTTTTAGTTGGGGACCCCTCAACGGTAATTGGAACTTTTGTTGGAGTCTGGGGTATGCCTTGTCTTATTATAGTGATTTTCCTTATTT
Source organism: Pinus albicaulis (assembly GCA_034641835.2). NCBI lineage: Eukaryota > Viridiplantae > Streptophyta > Pinopsida > Pinales > Pinaceae > Pinus > Pinus albicaulis. The sequence goes on along the minus strand of CM076581.1, from coordinate 1,250,950,516 downwards.
TAAAGTAGATAGGGTTTTTTTTAGGCCTTTTCTTCTTGGATTTCAGAGGATTTATGAAGGTAGCTAAAGTGGAAACCACCTCATCCTTAGTGTTCCCTAGTGACAAACTAGTTTGCTGAGGGAATATCTCAGTCTCTTTTGGCTCAATGGTTTGTTTAGGACTCAAGGCCTCTTCTTATAAGTTTTCTTCCTCTTCTCCCTCATCATCTCCTTCTTCTTTTTCTACCTCTTCTTCTATATTTTCATTTTTTTTCATTTCTCTTGTCTTCTCTATCTCTTCTTCCTCTGACCTAGTATCTCTACCCCCAATGCTAGATATAGGGGTTTCACTAGGAGTAATGATATGGGTTCATATTAGTGCCTGTCTATCTATATATCTAAACTTGGACCATGGGATATGAATTCTTAAGTGGTTCAGGGCACCCTCCACTATCAGTTTAATAATTCCATGATGGGCTAAGTGTTGATGCTTCCCTTCTCTGAATTTATGGCTCATATACCTTATGGAATTGAGGAGGAGCTAAGGTACATTCAATAGTTTGTTAAGAGGAAATTGTTCTTGGTATATGAGCTCATGAAACAACCTAAAGTAATATCCATACATTGTACTTAATCTTCCATCACAGGAGATGTATCTTAAGATGTTAAAGGCTACCTCATCCCATGGGTAGGGAAAAGTTTCTCTCCTTATCTCCCTTGACCTAAAGAAATTCCACTTTATAGTGGAACTAGTGGCCCTATCTTCCCTATTCCATTTGATGCCTAGGGGCGATGTGGTTACTCTGTTTATCACTTCGGGACTTATGGTAATGGCTAACCCTCTTATTAAAGTTGTGTCGTTGACATATGAATGGGAATTTGTAGCCATAACAAACTAAAATGAAACTTCATGATCATATCATTTTAATATTTCAAAGAATCCTAACTGTTGTTCTCTCCTAGATATTTCTACTTTAGGAGGGTGCAAATGAATCATTCTGGTGTTTATAGGCTCTCTCTTGTTGAACCCACCCCCCGTCATTTCTTTACTGCTCATGACTAGGTGAAGGAAAGGTGTTTCTTATGGCCTCAATGTTGAATTAAATGGTAGAAGAGGGTCACATATCTTCTTATCAGTCCAAAAATATATACCGGCCCTCTATCTCCTTCACACATACCCTTCAATTTCATAATTTTAATACTATTGATTGTAAATTTTCTAGGATAATTTATATGAAATTACGATGGATAGGTGAGGTGATGGAAACTTACTTCTTGAACTGATGCTTTGAGATGAAAACTGGGAGTTTCTTGAAACATTTGGGCTTTTGGTTGCATGCATATACCTCTTATTCCCTCCTGTAGCACTCCTCATCTCTTCCTGTAGTAGTCATAGATTTCTTGTAGCAGTTAGAGGACTTTCTGTAGAATTTTCCTATAGTGACAATGGCTCGAGGTTTGAAGCTCCTCAATGACTTGAAAGATTTTTCCTCTCTCTAAATGTTCTTGGAATGGAAAAATATGTGATGGGAAGCACATACAAGTACGTTATATTCTATTTTGAGTTGGCTTGGAGCATTGTCCCGATCTTTCCCTTGCATGATGTTTCCTAATTTTTACTGTGGGTCCCACTCAAATATATAATTCTCTTATCCCTCGTAATCAACACCCACTCCTCATGATCATACTTTAACTAATCTGACAACAACACATTGCACGAGGACTCCACCATTCACTTTTTGTTTAATTGGTTGAGGGTGGCCACGTTAACTAGACACCTTTAGGTTATTAAAGTTTTCCCTCTTTGACATTCATTCATTTAGTCACTTATGCATAAGGAGAAGATGAGATAGTTTCATACCTGAGCCTTACCTCCTTGTTGAGCTTTTGCAGGATCATGCATTCTAGAGCTGGAAGATTGGTGATCTAGGTGGCTTCAGACACACTGAGAGGTCAAAGAGGGATTACAATAAATTAAATTTCAAAGTGGTCATATTTCTATTGAATTAGGCTAAAATCAAATTTCTCTTCACCCATATTCCAACAGTGCAAATGAAGCTCCAATCCGAGCTCATATGAAGAAGTTAGAGCTGGTCAAATTTATGGTCAAAGTGGGTGGTGCGCCAAGTTTAAGAGTTCTACAAATTAACCGACAAAAGGGAGTGAAACATGTCTCACGAGAGGGATAGTTTTTAGGATTATTAATTTTTCTAATATCCCTAATTTCTAAAAAATTTAGAAAGGCCCATGACTGTTATAAAATAATTAAAATTGGGGGGGGGGGGGGGGGGTAGGCCATAACCCCTGCCACACCCACCTTTCCATTATATTATATTTAAAATAAACGTTGGGTGGTGGGTTGTTTTAGGGAGTATGCCCTTGCTATGAAAAAGAATATTCCATGTACATCATTATCATTTCCAGCATTATATGAAGCAACCTCCACTCTCTTAACACCGGGCCCAGAGACGTATCCCACACTAGGTGAAATCTATTATTAAATGTATCTTGTTTTTGAGTTTATGATTATCATCATGTTTCCTCTTTTTAAAGCATGCACATATGGTTCTATATGCTCTTTTAAATGCAATTCTAATAACATCATAGAAGTAAAAGATCTTGGATAGTTCCAACATTGAAGCAACCTAGATCAATTCGAGTGGCATCAACTAAGTTTGTATTGCTGCTTGAGATTTTATTGAGTGTCTTCTTTCTTATTGAGGTGATTATCATGATTTTTTTAGCATGGGTGCATGTACCTTGCTGAATCTTCAAGTGCATGTTTGTTGGTGGAGGATCCTTCTTAGAGTGCCATTCCAACCTTCAAAATCATCTCGTAAGTCTCTTTTTTCTCCATGAGTGATCAAAACCATCTTCAAGGCTTTTATGGTGCTTACACATGGCTTGCTAGAAGAAGTTGCTTGTTCCGCTACTACATGGCTTGCTACAAGGATTGTGGACTAGAAGCTATGAGGTTCCCAATTACATTTACTTCTGTGCTGATTTTATACGTGAACTATGCCTTATACATGGGTTTCTTGTATACTTTTAGCCTATAACCATTGAAAAGCAGAGGGATCCTCTCCTCATCAATGGTTCTGATTTGAACATCCCCATTTTCATGGATTTTCTCTATTAGGTATGGTCCTAACTATATTTTCATCAAATTCCCTTTAAATTCCTTGAACCTAGAGTCATATAGCAAATCCCAATCTCCTTCTTGGAATAGTTTCTCCTTGATGTGTCTATCATGCCAAATCTTCCTCTGCAATTATATGAATTCAGTGTGGAGGAGGTTTTGCATCCTAAATTCATATAAGCCATTTAGCTGAAGAAATATTTTTTTTTTCCCTTGTGATATATAAATCCAATTGAGTTTCCATTCTGATAGTGTTATATTCAAATTCAATAAAAAACAATATTTCTTCCCATAAAATAGATCATATGGAGTGAACATAGTGGTTTTCTTTCAAGAGGTATTATAGGCACAAGTTTCCACCACTAATTTATCTGCCCAATATTTCTTGTTCCCTCTCACTACCTTAGTGAGTATAATTTTGAGTTCTCTATTGGTAACCTCTACTTGCCCATTTGTTTGAGGGTGATAGGTAGTAGATACTATGTGATTGATGCTATGCTACCTTAGGAGATTCTCAATCAAGTTTGACATGAACTGAGCTCTTTGATCAATGACTATCCTTTTGATACCCAAATTTGTAGAAAACATTTTCTCCTAAGAATTCAACCACTTTTTCTTATGTTGTTTCCTTGATATCCTTTGTCTCAGCTCACTTTTTTAAATAATCAATTCATACTATGATGTATTTATTTTTCCTGAATGGTGGATAAATTGGCCCAATGAAATCCATGCCCCACTTGTCAAATGGTTCTAGGGCCACTTGAGGTTGTATATGAATTTCATCGTTGAATGTAGGTTTTACCATCCTCTAGCACTAGCCACACGTGCGGGTATACCTTCTAGCATCCCGGTGGAGAGTTGGCCAATAGTGGCTAGCTTGAAAGGCCTTGAAATTTTTCCTCTTAGTAGCAAACTAACCCCCATAGGGCACATAATGACATGATGACAGGATGTCAAAGACTTCCTCCTCCCTGACACATCTCCTTAGAATCTGATCTAGTCCCAGTTTGAAAATATTTTCACCAATCCAAGTGAAAGGGGCACTCTTTCTCACAATTTTTCTCTTTTCCCTGGATGACATATTTGGAGGAAATATCCCAACAACCAGCTAGTTGGATATGTTATAAAACTAGGTATATAGTACTACAATAGCAAATAAGTGATCATCTGGAAGATGACCATCAATCATCTATTCATTATCTACAGGAAAAGTGAATCTACACAGAAAATGTGCAACTACATTTTCTTTCATATGCTTATCAATGATAGTTAAATCAAACTGTTACAAAAATAATAACCATCCAATAATTCTAGCATTCACATTAGGTTTTTTCATCAAGTAATTAATTCTTGCATGTTAATTATGCAAAAAAATTTGGTAATATAATGCATGAATTTATTCAAGGAATGGGAAACAACTAAAAGCTCTTTCTGAGTGATGGTGTAGTTCAATTTAGCCTTAGACGTATTATTACTGATGAAATAAATGGCATAAGGAAAATTATCATCCATTAGTCCCAAAGATACCCCCACAAATTTATATGATGCATCAATATGGATATGCAAAGGTAGAGCCCAGTTGGGACCTCGAAGTATAAGGACAATGGTCAACTCTTCCTTTATTATTTTAAAGGCTTCTTGACATGGACTTGACCAAAATAATTCTGAGTCCTTGGAAAGTAATCCAAATAGTGGTGAAGCCACCTTGCTAAAATCCTTGATGAATATCCTATAGTAACCAGCCAATCCCAAGAAACTCCTAACATATCTCTTTTTTTGAGGATTAGGCACCATTTTTATGATACCAATCATGTTTCGGTCTACTTGTATCCCTGCCTGAGATATGAGTGTCCAAGGACAATCCCTGCCTTCCTCAAGAATTAAACCTTGTAAGGACTCAAAGAGAGATGCATTTCAATGCATATCCTCAGGACTTTACCCATATTAGAGAGGGCCTCTTGGAAATCATACCCATAGGGAGTTAGATCATCCATGTAGATTTCCATAGAATCGTGGACAAGCTCAGAAAATGTGCTCATGACTGCTCTTTGAAAAGTGGCATTGGCATTACATAGGCCAAATGGAAGAAATATATAAGAAAAGGTTCCCTAAGAATAGGTAAGTGTAGTATTGTCTTGGTCGTCAGGGCTACTATGGATATGATTGTAACAAGTGAACCCATCCTGGAAAGAGAATAACTTCTTCCTTGCAAGACCATCTGAGATTTATTCAAATAAAGGAAAAGAGAAATGGTACTTCTTTATGACTTTGTTAAACTCTCTATAATCAACATAGATCCTTCAATTCACATTCTTATTTGGGACTAAGACTAGAGGAGACACCCATTCGCTGTCTGATATGGGGTATATGAATCATGCATCAAAATTTTTTTGTAATTCATCCTTGACTATGTCCTTCAAGGATAGGTTCATTCTCCTTTGGTGTTGGTGCACCCATTTGATTTATTTGTAATCCCAAGAAAAAAAAATCTAAGTTATCTTTTAGTAGTGGGCAAAATTGTTCTTCCTCTTTGGCCAAGAGAGAAGGAATGATATTTAGGGTTCAAGATGGGCCAAATTTTGAAATCTTACCAGGTTCAGAGACTGGGCCAACTGAGCATAGCTTATTCCAAGAACTTCTTTCAGATTATCTCACACGTTCATCTGGTGGAATGGCAGTGGGGGGTTGGTTTTGAAGGATATGGTCAATGAGGTCATATTCATTAGGTTGGTCCCTTTTTATAACAACATCTAAGGCACAAACATGGTATGGTGTTGATCTATATTTATGCAGAAACACAACAAAATATGAATATAAAAATAAATACAAATATGCAGCAGAAATAACACTTCATTTCATTAATATCAAATAATTGAAATATGCTTATTGAAGGAATGGAAATAAACTAGCTATGGCACTAGTAACTTATCTTTGAGAAGAGATGTGGCAAATACATGCCTCTAAATTGTGTTAAAATGAGGCTCAAAGGCCTATTTATTATTTAGAAACAATGGAAAACCCTAAACATCCAAAAACCTAACCCTAGGAGTTCAAGTGCCAAAACAATGGGCACTGTTTCAGTAAATTGGTACATCAACTTCCCAAGGATGTAACTTTTGCATACGATCTTTGTTTGACACTCAAAATACCTCGTTAGAAATATCTACATGAGGAATAAAAATTTTGAGTGAGAAAAATCCTATTTAACCACATTTTTCTCCCATTTTTCCCAAAAAACATCGTTGAGGGACTTAAAACAGCTCCGGATGTTCAGGACCTGAAAAACTGCTAAAAATATTAAATTGTGCTACAATTAAGGAAAATGAAAAGCTAAAAGAAAAAATCATGGGGGTCCAAGTGGAATAGGCGGGTGGCCACCAATATCCACCTGGATCATTCATCCCCCCTTCGGAAGAAATGGTCCCCATTGTGTTGAGTTCCTCCATGAGACGAGGAAACTTCTACTGAACTTGGTCCTTAGCAAGCCACTTACCTTGGTGAAGGAGTTGTCCTAATTTGACAACTAGATATATTTAGATCCTTTGTTGTCAGGTGTTATTGATCTATGTATCCATGATCTGATTAATGGTGGCTTGTTCCATGTATTTTTTTTTAACTCTGTTGGTGTGAGTCATTATGCCATGTTGGATGTTTCCAGTAGAGGTGGAAAGTAGTAGAGGTGGAAAGTAGGGTCGAAGGTGGTCCACATTGAACACTGGGTGAAAACCAAGGAATGGTACAATATTAGGCTCAAAGGAATTTTCCCTATAACTTTGGTGATGGTTTATGGCCTATATTAGAGGGTGTGAAGCTTTCAATGGGGTCTAGCAAGGTTCCCCTTCTGCAAATGTGGCCAGAAATTTTCGCCCACTTGGAAGTTGTCTAGAATCTGATGTTGATCATGTCACTATTTGCAATTAGCATTGGATATTTCCACATGTAATGAAACTATTGGAATATGTGTTGAATGTGCTCAATCAATTTTTTTTCTTGTTAGCTTCACACTTTTCTTAGTAGTCGCAAATGACACAACTACATCAATCGGACATAGTGGCTGAAATCCCAAGCCCACCTGGAATTGGTTGTGGCTAGTTGAGATGTGGAGAGTGCGGTTATAGCTATGTTGTACATAGGGGACACTCTCATCCCATGTTTTTGGATGTTTTGATTTGTACATGTGCATAATGTGTATGATCATCCTGTTGACGACCTCTGTCTAGCCATCAGTTTGGGGATGGAAAATTGTGGTCTTTATGATCTTGGTGTCCAGAATCGACCAAATTCTAGACAAAGATTTATTGAGGAACCTAATTTCATAATCTAAGATGATATACTATGCTATCCTAGAGTGTACCCACACTCATTTAAAGAAGTGTTTAGCAGTGATTTCTACTATGATATTCTTCTTGCATGACGTCATAATGGAAATCTTTGAGAATTTTTCGACAACCAAAAAAACATAGTCATTTCCATGCTTAGTATAAGGAAATAATGAAATGTGATCCATGGATATGTATTCCCAAGGTTGACTAGGGGTAGGCAGCAGAGTATAGAAGCCTTACTTCTTGATGGTCAATTTGGAAATGGCATGGGTAGTGCAGGATATGATGTACTTCCAAAAATCTTGTTGAATTGTTTACATGTAGAAACACTTATGCAATAATACCACTGCTTTCGCAACCCTCAAATTCCCAAAAACCCAACTGTAGTGCACTTCCCAAATCATCTTAGCACACTCACTTGAAGGAATGTGTAATATCCCCAAAAGGGAAGATTCAACAATACCTGCTACAATAACGCATTTTTCTGAAGTGTGTGCACTGAAATGAGTTTGTAGCTCTTGGATCCCTTATATCTGGAGATCTAGTATCTAAATCCAAGAGGAGAGAAAAAAAAAATCAAACTAGGTGAAGTAAACAGACCTCCCACACCTAGTATGGCTGGAAAACACCCAAGAATGGTGCTGCAGCAATATGCAACAATACTGCAGGAAAATAACACAATTTTTTCTTAGCAATAGTAGGAGACTAATAAGAAGGCTCAACATTCGTATATACAACAATAAATCAGATCCATATTGAGGCCCATATAATGTATGACATAATGTAGAAGAAAATAATAGAAGAAATTCCTCAAAAGAGGGGCTGCAACACATGTATTGACTGAAAAATAGCTTGACAAAATTATTTTTAAGGGCTGCAGAAGCTGTATATTACACTCCATATCTAGAGAAGATCTGTGTACAAAATATTAGATCCATTTCAGATCTGTACACTAGAAGATATCCTTTACAAATTCCCCTTGGGGCTTTGAGCAAAACATGAGACACAAAGAGTACATCTGAGATTTAAAGTTGTAGATCTATAGTAGTATTCAGAAATTTTTGAAGATGAATACAATATAAGCATATCAGATCTGAACAGAACATATATCATAATTATAATCCATGGATCACCATAGTGAAGGGGAAAATCCCAACACCAGAGATCTCACCTCCAAATGTGTGTCAAAACACCCTACAACTGTACACTTGCAAATAACGCAGTCCTGGAAGGTAAACTGCATTGTAGGCTCTAGCACTGGTTTGGCCTATTGCGAAGATCTAAGAATGAAGCTCTAAAGATATAATCCTCTCTTATCAAGGGGATATATGGCTTTCCCACTGAAAAGAGGCACTAGATTGGCCTAGATCTGAGTAGATCTAGCCTCCAGTTGCTGCAATTACAAGGACAACCAAACCCTCAATAGGATATTCATTGTAGTTGGAAGATGAGCTTGGCCAAATGCATGATAGTGGACAAGATCAAAAAGACTCCTTGAAGAGCTACTCAATGGAAGAGGTGGTATTCCCAAACAAGAACACCCTAGTTATAAACAACACTATCCTCAACTAAACAATAGAGAATGATATATGTCTAAATAGACAATATATTCATAAATATAACATAATCAAAAAAATTCTTCTCCTATCCTCCTCTTCCTTTTATAGGATGAAATTCTTGTCAAACCCTAGACCATCTCAATGTTTTAGCTCCATTCACATGTGTAGCCTCCAACTAAAATTGTGTTGTGCATCTAGGAGATTCACTGTATCTAGACAACGATGTTGATTTGGTCCTGGTTGACTTGGTCAAGTGATCTAGTTTCTTTCACACCTAAGTGTGCTTATGTAAATAGCCTAGATTTAGATATGTTCACATGTGGCTTTGGTTTATTCTACTGATTAGGAGTTTTATTGACCCTCCTTTACAATTTTATTCATGAAACAGAAAATTGAAACAAAATTGTATATTCCCATTAGCTTGGGCTAATTGGGAATATTACATTCCTCCCCTCAAAAATGTTTCTTTTCCAAAATAAACTGATAGTGTGAGTGCTGCAACCCTTCTCCTCCTCCATTGGTGACACCATCAAATATCAAGTTCTCCTCACAGGCTAGGTTTTTACCAATCCAAGCCTCCATGAATTGTTCCTCCAAAGTCATCATGAGATGTACATAATCTATCCCACAAGGAGTCAAAAACTCAACAGAAACAAACATGGTTGGACCAATAATCTCTCTAAAACATGTAGCATGAGGTACATAGAGATTTTCCATCCCATGTGGTACATATAAACTTCCCATCCTCCCTCCATACAATCCCATGAAAATCAAAACTATATCGTCCAAGTATGGAAGCATAATTACATATATACAAACAGAAATTTGAGCATGAGGAGGTCGGTCATAGTCCCACATATGGTACTAGTGCAGTGCATCTCCTGCCTGCATCAGATCAAGGTATGGTAAGTGGTTTCCCCACCACTTAATTTCTGCACAAGTCATCTCACCATGGCTGAAAATGTGAGATATGTTTGGTGCCTTTGGGAAGCACCCATCATGAAAGAAAATCTCCCTTTGCAGAACAAGGGAGTGGCCAAATTCAGAAAATTTAGTGGCCCAATGTTTGCGATGAGATTTAAATGATACAACGCTCCTCTTTGGAGTCATGGCCTGCATAAACATGGTGAAAGAATATTTCAAATAAGAAAATGAAACTTGCATCACATGATCAGATTTTTCACCAACAATGTCTCTCCTACACATGGAATTGTGCATATATTTTTCTCCCCTTTCAAGAGAAGGAAGAAATGGCTGAAATGAATCTGGCATAGAGTCCTCTGGCTGCCCCAACTCCACATATCTCTTGCATTCTAGAAAATGCTGATGTATCTCTCCTCCAAATCCTTCCCATTCAAAGCATCTCATGATAATGTTGTAAATCTTCATAGAATAGGTAGGGCTGAAACAAAACTCTTTGTAGGCCCTTTGTAGCATCCTCTCCTTGAGCTTGGAGGCTCTAGGTAAGAAGAACCTATCATGATGATAGATGACTCCATCATGGATTATATATCCTTCTTCATCCATCTTGTCATCAAGCATCATACAAGTGTGAAGATCTTTGGAATAATCCACCAAGAGCTGGGATTTCCAATATATATCTACACTCCCCAAAAATGACAGTGCTGATGATGCTTCAATAGGAATTCCTGCCATGTTTCTAACCTCCTCTTTGAAATATCCTATGTCAAAGGTACAATTAGGAAGGACATACCTTCCCTTCTCCTCTTCCAGCAACACAGAATCAGAAATGAAGGTGGGTAATGATGATGAGAGAAGAAAATCTCCCTCCTTCTTGTGCTTGCCCAAGCCTTCTAGTGCTACAGTTGTGTCTTCTAATGATACCATCCTTCCTGGATCTAATTTTGGAGCATAAATTAGTGAGAGATATCTCACCAAAACTGAATCAGGTGGACTCACAGGTGGTTTTCCACTAGATAAGAGTGTCCCTTGCAAACATGTCTTGAACATAATAGAAGGGACATTGACGTCCTTGCTTCCACTGCGCAAATACATCTCTGTGTTTTATGTGGAAGTGTTGTGTGAGGGATAAGTATGCATGCCTTTGATCATTTGAGGTGAAATACTCTTCTTCTCCACTCATTCCATTTGCAAAGCCTCCCAATCAGTGGTGACTTTTCCCAATGTAATCAACCATTGAACACACAAAATAACATTGGTGTCTGGTATGTCAACTACAAAGAAGTGATCCAGAAAAGTGTAGGATCCCATGGTGACTAAAAGTGATGGGACATAATGCATGCATTGCATTGTTCTATCTCTTGGGACAAAAATAGAGAAACCCTCAAAATTATCAGTGGGTATTTCCCTCCTTTGCACCATATGGGCATTAATGAAATTGTGGGTAGCCCCACTATCAATCAATACAAAAACCCTATGATTCATGATTGACCCTTGAACTCTAAAGGTCAAGTACTTTGGTACTCCCCTCAAAGATGCAAGAGTTCCTCCAATAGGAGCAAATGATCCATTCCCATCTCCTAATGCTGTTGGATCTCCTCCAACATTGTCAGCGTTGTCACCCCTCCTTGGAACATCATCTTAATCTTCTTCAAGATCTCAGAGGACCTCTATATAATGTGCTTTACCAGCAGCACATCTATGTCTAGGTACCCATGGTTCTTGGCAAGTGAAGCATAGATTCCTCTTTCTTAGATCTCTTCGGACTTCATCATCAAGAGGCTTCTTGTATGAGCTTTCCTTTGAAGGAGCAACTTTCTCTTCCTTTCCTTTAGAAGGAAAATAGGGCTTGTTCTGAAAGTTTTCCTTTGATTTTGGCAAGGCATATTGAAGGTATCTAGCCCTCTCAATGGCATAATGCAAGGTAGTGGGCTTGGTATATTTCATCAGCCCATGCAGAGGTTATTCTAGGCCATCTATGAACCTGTACACCCTCCTTGTTGCAGACAAATCAGGAACCATAACAGATAATCTAAAAAAATTCATAGATATAAGACTCTATATTTCCTGACTATTTGAACTTTGCAAGGCTCATGAAATGTTCCTCTGGATCCTTTCTGTCAAACCTCTCCATCATTCTTCTAGTAAGCTTAGAATAGGCAATCACATTGGCATGACCCAATGTAGACAACCTATGGAACCACCAATTGTGTGCTTCACCTTCAAAGCAAAGCACTGTAATCTTGATATCTTCCATCTCAGGGACTTTTTTCAACTGAAAGTAAATATCCATTTTTTCTACCCACTCTTTGGTAGAACAAGTGGATGACCCATTAAACTTGGGTAAAAGTAATCCGCCCATGGAGTGAGGTCGATCATGATTCTGAGTGAATCCACCATCTTTATGCTAATGCCTTGGTCTTATTTTGTCCTTGCGGTGAAAAAATTCTTGAAAAATCAAGTGGTACTTGAATATCTTATTCTAAGACTCATATTATTCAAAGTAGTCTTCAAGAGATGCTTGCTCATGAAGCCCTTCATTTTCCACAGCCAAAAAAGTAGGAATGGTAGAACATTGTGGAGCTTGTGGCTGGTTCACTGGTTGATCATTCCAGTTGTGAGACATGCCAGAGCTTTCTCTAGGATGAAATATCCTAGGAGATCCATTGATCCTATCCAATATCATCTCTTTGATCTCTCTAGCAAGACCTTGCATGGCTTTCAAAAGGGTTTTTGCAAACTCCTTCCCATTTATTCACTTCCAGATTCAAGGGCTTTTCCCTTGTCTTTATCATCATTGGTGTAATCAAATTTCTTTTGTCTTATTCTCAGGTACCTCTTCTCTTTGTCAGTGAGAGGCTCATATTATTCTAAATACATATCGTCTCTTTAATAAATCAAATCATAGGCAGTGCCAGTATTATTACTCTGATACCACTGTAATATCCCCGAAAGGGAAGATTCAACAATACCTGCTAGAATAATGAATTTTTTAGAAGTATGTGCACCGAAATGAGTTTGCAGCTCTTGGATCCATTAGATCCAGAGATCTAGTATCTAAATCCAAGAGGAGAGAAAAAACAAATAAAAATAGGTGAGGTAAACAAACCTCCCGCACCTAGTATGGATGGAAAACACCAAAGAATGGTGTTGCGACAATATGCAACAATACTGCAGGAAAATAACGTAGTTTTTTTGAGCAACAATAGGAGAAAAATAAGAAGGTTTAACATTCATATATAAAATAATAAATCAGATCCATATTGAGGCCCTTACAATGTATGACATAATGTAGAAGACAAGAATAGAAGAAATTCCTCAAAAGAGTGGTTGCAACACATGTATTGACTGAAAAATAGCTTGACAATGTTATTTTTAAGGGTTGCAGTAGTTGTATATTACACTCAAGATCTAGAGAAGATCTGTATAGAAAATATTCGATACATTTTAGATTTGTACACTAGAAGAGCTCCTTTACAAATTCCCCTTGGGGTTTTGAGCAAAACATGAGACACAAAGAGTAGATCTGAGATCTAATGTTGCAGATCTACAGTATTATTCAAAAATTTCTGAAGATGAATACAATAAAATCAGATCAAATATGAATAGAACATGGATCGAAATTATAATGCGTGGATCACCATAGTGAAGGGAAGAACCCCAACACCAGATATCTCTCCTCCGAATGTGTGTCAAAACACCCTGCAACTGTACACTTGCAAATAAAATAGTATTGGAAGGTAAATTTCATTGTAGGCTCTAGCACTGGTTTGGCCTGATGCAAGTATCTGAGAATGCACATCCAAATATCTAATACTCTCTTATCAAGGGGATATATGGCTTTCCCAATGAAAAGATGCACTAGATTAGTCTAGATCTGAGCAGATCTAGCCTCCACTTGCTGCAACTTACAAGGAAAACCAAACCCTCAACATGATCTGTGTTTTAGTTGGAAGATGAGCTTGTCCAAATGCATGATAGTGGAAAATATCAGCAAGACTCCTCTAAGAGCTACCCAATGGAAGAGGTGGGATTCCCGAATAAAAACACTCTAGTGCTAAACAGCACTATCCTCAGCTAAAAAAAAGAGAATGATATATGTCTAAACAGAAAATATATTCAGAAATATAACATAATCGACAAACTTCTTCTGCTGTCCTCCTCTTCCTTTTATAGGATGAAAGCCTTGTCGAACTCTAAACCATCTCAATGATTTAGCTCCATTCACATGTGTAGCCTCCAACTAAAACTGCGTTGTGCGTCTAAGAGATTCATTCTATCTAGACAATGATGTTGATTTGGTCCTGGTTGACTTGGTCAAGTGATCCAGTTTCTTTAACACCTAAGTGTGCTTATGTAAATAGCCCAGACTTAGCTATGTTCACATGTGGCATTGATTTATTCTTCTAATTAGGAGTTTTATTGAACCTCCTTTACAATTTTATTCATGAAATAGAAAATTGAAACAAAACTCTATATTCCCATTAGCTTGGGCTAATTGGGAATATTACAGAACGTAAAGGTGTCCCAGGTGCCATAGCAGGGCATCTTAGAGGTGAAAATCTGGAACTTTCTTACCCTATTGGGAATATTACAGAACGTAAAGGTGTCCCAGGTGCCATAGCAGGGCATCTTAGAGGTGAAAATCTGGAACTTTCTTACCCTCTAAGAGTGTCTTGAATGTGTGGCTGAATTCTGGATCGATTTTGTATAGAAGCGACCAATTGGAAGTCTCGTGCCCACAAGAGTGGAGCACAGTGGTCAGTGCCATGATCAGTGGTCAGCTGAGGGAGACTACAACATTATTGGTGTTGTTCTTCTCGTACTTTATGTTGAAATGAAATTGTTGTAGGCATGCGGAACACTTCTGATGTTGATCTTTATGCAACTTGCTTTGTGTAAGTATGAAATAAAAGGGTTGGTGGTTTGTGTGGATGATTGTTTCCTTCCCCAATATGTAATGCTTCCATTGTCAGAAATACTACACAATATAATACGTCTCTTTTTCATAAGTGGGATACTTCCGGATTATGTCGGAAAGTGTCTCACTGTGATATGCCACTAGATGCCCCTATTGAGTAAGAAAAACCCAATAGCATAGTCATAAGCATTTGTCTCGATATGAAATGGTTGTTGCAAGTCTAGTAATGTGAGTACTAATGCATAATAGAGGCAATGTTTCAACTCTACGAATGCCTTATGTTGAGATTTAGAAGAAAATATTTTTTCTCTCTCCTCCCTTGTTGACTTGAAACAAGGGTCAAGTGATATGAGAGAATCCCAACACAAACCTGTGGTAGAAATTAGCAAGACCCAGAAATTTTCAAATCTCCATTAGAGTGGTTGGGGCTGGCCAATCCATAATGACTTGGATATTGGCTTGATCAAAATGCACCCCCCCCACTCATCAATAAAGTATCCGAAATATTGAATCTGGGTCATACCAAAAGTTCACTTCTCCAGATTGGCACACAACATGTGTTGCCACAATGTTTGGAGGACCTGTCAAATGTGGTGGAGGCTCTCTTCCCAATTCTAGTTAAATATTAGGATTTCATACAAGTACACCACTACAAATGAGTTGGTGAATGGCCACAAGATTTTGTCCACCAACCTCATGAAGGTTGCGGGAGCATTTGACAACTCAAAAGGCATGACCAACCATTCGAAAAGGCCCTCATTTGGATTTCAAGAAAGTCTTCCACACATTAGAGGGTTCGATTGGTACCTGATGATACTTGGACTTCAAGTCAATCTTGCTGAAATATTTCCCCCCCTTGAGTTGGTGCAGAACGTCATCAATTTGTGGGATTGGGTACCTATTTCGAACATTGATCTTTTTCAGTGACCGATAGTCAATACAGAGTCTCCAAATCCCATCCTTCTTCTGCACCACCATGATTGGGCTCCCACAGGGTGATGAACTTGACCGGATGTGACCTTTCTGTAGCAACTCTTGAATATTCCTCTTGATTTTGTTGTTATCCATATCAATGTGCCGATATATTGGTGACTTGGTCCATTAGGCATTGATGCACTTGGGGTCAGATCGATGGAGGGCTTGACTTGATAGTGTAGGGGCACCCCTGCAAGTGAGGTGAAGATTTCCCCATACTCCTCCATGACCTTGTTCATACTCTTTTGTCGTACAGATAAGCCTCGTCTGGAGGTAACATCCACAATATTCATCTTTCCCTAAGGGTGGATATACATGAAAATAAATTTCTTGGTTTTTGAAATGAGCTTACAGCATTTTTTTTTAGTAACCAAAGAGATGGCAGTAGGCAGTGCTAGCTTTGGTATCTGGTTCAAATTATTTCCCAAAGTAATAATAACAACATGAGGCTTGGACTCATACACATAATTTCACTTCCACAAGTATGGTTGGCCTAATAATACATCAAAAACAACAAGAGGAGAAATGTCTCATAATACCTAATCTCTGAAGGGCTTGATGCTGTAGGGAAGGTGGCACTGCTCGCTGATGCGGAGATACTGTCCTTGGTGAAGCCATGTGGTTGTGTACATTTTTGGGTGTGTTGTGGTCGGCAATCCCAACTGCTTCATGACCTCTATTTAGGTGAGGTTCTTTTGGCTCCTGTTTTTGAGAATGAACTACAATGGGTAACCCATTACCCACATCTGGGAATGGAAGAGGCACTCCCATTACTCTGGATCTTCTAGTTCCTCCTTTTGGATATTTGTAGTGGAAATAGTGGCATTGGAATTTACATCGATAATTTTCTTCCCATTTTCATTCCCCTTTTTAGGTTCTAATTTAGAGTCGGATCATGCATCCAATTCAAAAGCCTTTAGCTCGACCACCAGTGATTGCTTGGTTCGATACTCACTTGTGTTGTGGGAGGAGCTCTTATGGCAATGACACCACTTTACCATGTCCTTCTTTGTCTTTACAGTGTTTTTCTTTGCTTGCAGCTTTGGAGGATTGTCTTGGGCTTCCTTGCCTTGGATTCATCCTTTTTTCTATGGTTTGGGGGCACCTTTCCCTTGCTTTTGATTCATAGATCCAAAGTATTGCTTCTTTTGTTTGAACTTCTGCTCAATCTTGGCAGCATATCGGTATGCTACGCTAAGCAAGGAGATGTCGAGGAACTCCATTTCCTCCTGAATGTATCTGTGCAAACAACTACGATACTTCAACACCAAATGTTTCTTCGAATATTTGATACCCAACTTTGTGCGCAGGGCATGGAACAAATTCGTCAGATCATGCACATCTTGATCATATTTCTCCTTCAATGTAGTCCATTATATGTAGTTGTACTCATAGCTTACCATGAGATAATATTTTTGCTTGATGGCATCTCAAAAATAATCCCAAGTGGGTGCACTTGAGAACAAAGAGGGTTCCCTCTCGTCCTTTTTATCACAGTAGGTTTCCCACTAGTCCTTGATATAGGGGGCAACTTTGAGGAGTGAAAAAGTAATAGTTTCCCAGTTGGAAAAGTCATGAATTGAGAAATATCCTTCTAATATATTCAACCATATATCTATGACATTTGCATCTATTTCGGCCTCAAATGTGGAATGTCAAATTTTACTTGTACCTTAAAAGGAGAGGCACCTCCAAAGTGGATGATCAATGTATATATGCGCCACTTGTTGGTTCGAGGGCTCCTAGCCCAGGTTCAGATGTTTAAGGTTTGCCAACAAACCCCTATACTACTGGCCCTTTTGGCAGTGACCTGCTTACGTAGGCCAAAGTCTCACCTGAAGTAGTATGGGTGGGTGTTGGAACCAGGTTTCTGCACCCTGGGAGAGGGTAGGTAAGTCAAGGAGAGCAGCGTTCAACCTTATAGTGAACAGATCTTGTTTCACAGAGCCCATACCTCCAGATTCCCTTCGCATTTACGTGCGTAACAAAAATGATACTCACAGTAATCAATAGATCATGAAATCACATAACGATAATGCAAATATTCCATATATTCTTGCATGAAGGGAAACATAATATATCTAGATCGCAGCATTAATAAGTAACTCAAGTATGTTCAAATCTTAAATCAGTAATATAGAAGCATATATTAAGTAACCAAACATCACAGATTCATATCACAGTAATTCCAGTGGATTCAGATATTCAACAATACTTCCTCATTCATTAATCCTTCAGATCTACTTACAATACACCAAAACCCAACTTGCGCACACAGCAGCAAGGTCCATACATAGCAGGACAGAGGCCCTCTGTGCACACATCAGCAGGAGTCCTTACTCAATAACCCTAACCAGATCTATTGATTTTCACTTAGCGTTAATCTCCTTTCCAAGTTTGTCTTACAGCTCAAAAAGGTTCAACTACTTATACTATTTTAGCCTACACATCCAATGGTTTCACAAACCATGGTTTGTGGACTCTTGGTATACCGTTGACCCATTTACAATGTATTAGGGGCTTTGACCCACCCATAAACCCCTACGCTAGACTAAATATAATAAAAAATACACAAAATGGACCCGACTCACAACTTTGTAAGAGACCCTGTTCCAACAGTCCCCCAACACAATCTTGTGACTTGTCCCGAGTCAATGCGATGGTAGGTTCACCATCTGCACCTGCACAGCTACTTAGACCATATAGTCATTTGATTCGATATGGTTTGAGCTGACTACCATTGACATATCCTAACAGCACATCACTGTGCAGGGTGGCTAGCTGAACAGCTCCGCCATCCGTGATCTCCTTAACAATATAGGGGCCAAGCCAGTGTTGCCAGAACTTCCCTGGATTATTTTCAAATTGGCTATCGCATAAGAGGACCAAGTCATCCTTTGCAAAGGTCTTTTGGAGAATATGTCGATCATGCCAGGCTATATCGTGGGCCTTCTGAACCTGCTCATGTAAATTAGCCAAGAATCGATCTTCCTCCAAAGCCATAAGCTACGCTAATCACTCTTCCATGATGTCAAGGTCTACCATATTCGTAACTGCTGCGATATGCAGACTAGGAATAATGTACTCCATTGGCATAACAGCCTCCTTGCCATAGACCATCCTAAAAGGAGTTTTACCAGTTAGCATCTTGTAGGTGGTTCGATAAGCCCAAAGAACTGATGGGACGTGCACGTCCCAATCGCTGCAATCAGCATTGCAGACCTTTGTCAGTGCTTGGTCCAAGATTTTTTTAAAGGCTTCAACTGCACCATTTTCTTGTGGGTGATACAATGTTATTTTTGCATGATGGATTCAAAACTCCGTAGTCAAAGCTTGGATATTTTCATTAACAAATTGTGTACCCCTATCACTCATGATGATCTTCGGACACCCAAATCTGCTCGGGATCTATTCAAAGATGAAATGCACAGTGACGTCCGCAGTAAAATCCTTTACTACTTGTGCTTCAGCCCACCTAGTTACATAATCAATTGCAGTAATAATGTAGTGTGCACTCGTCTTCTTTCTTGCTGGGTTGATAGGCCCTATGAAATCAATTGCCCACTTATCAAATGCTTGTACAGCCATTTTCAATTGAAGGGGCCTTCCATCCCTGTAGGGTGGCCTCCCTGTTCGTTGGCATGTATCGCAGGCTTTACAATGATCGTGGGTATCACGATGCAAGGTAGGCCATCATAACCCAGCTCTCAAGACCTTTTGCGTCGTTGCTCTCCCTGCGTAGTGACCTCCTGCTACTCCGTCATGAGCCTCTGCCAAAATAGCGTGCCTTTCATCATGCTCCAAAACATATCTCTGCAATACTTCATCAGCTCCCATCTTATATAACTGACCTACAATTATGGTAAAATCTGCTGCTTGAGTGACTAGCCCTTTCTTCTTTTGTACGAAATACTTTGGGGGTGTCATTCCAGTAGTCAACAACTGAATCATATCAGCGAAGTGGGCATCTACTATCTTAATAGAAAATAGCTGCACATCAGGCAATCCATCCTCTAGGTTGGTTGGTTCCTCACCACTCTCTATTTTTGATAAGTGATCTAGCCCAGCATTCATCTTTCCCAGCTTAATGATGATTTCAAATTCATACTCCTGAAACAAAAGTAACAATCGGTAGATTTTACCCCCCAAAACAGGCTTATTTACCAGGTACTTCAAGGTTGAATGGTTTGTAAACATTTTTAAGTGTCCTCCTAACAAGTAATGCCGATATTTCTGCAAATCATAGACCATGGCCAACCCCTCTCGCTCTGTAGTGGAGTAATTACGTTCTGCGCCAGAGAGTTTCCTACTTGCAAAGGCAACCAAATGATCAATGTATCCTTCTCCTGGCTCCGTAAGGATAGCCCCGAGAGAAATTTATGATGCATCGACATGGACATGAAAGACCTTCTCCCAATCAGGAAATATGAGAATAGGTGCTAAGACCATCTTTTCTTTAAGTAACTCAAAGCTCTTTTAACACTCATCATCCCAAAAGAACGAAACATCCTTTTTGAGAAATTTTTCAATAGGGGCCATGATCAGTGTGTAGCCTTGAATGAATTTTCAGTAGTAGCCTGTGTGCCCAAGGATCGAGCACAATTGTTTCTCCATTGTTGGTATTTTCAAGTTGATGATTACTACGATTTTGGCAGGATCCACCATCAGCCCTTGTCGACAAACTATATGGCCGAGCAGGATACCAAAGGGTACACAGAAGATAAAATTCTTGATATTTAGGGAAATCTGGTGCTTTCGAAGGGCATCCAACATCATGCGCAAGTTTGATACGTGCACCTTCACTAGGCCGAAGACGGTCCAATCATCAAAATATACTTCTAGGAACTTGTGGATGAATTCCTTGAACACCACAATCACTAATCGTGAGAAAATAGAAGGGGCATTATTGAGACCAAACAACATGACAATATACTAGAAATATCCCCACTCTGTGGCAAACGTGGTTTTGATGTGGTCCTCAGGAGTGATTCTAATCTAATGGCACCCTAAGAATTCGTTTGTAAAGGAGTATGCTTCCTGTCCCCCCACGGTATCCAAAACTTCATCTGATAATGGTGTACGGAATGGATCATGAGCACAAGCATCATTCAACTTGCGTAGGTCCATGCAGATCTGAATCTCCCCTTTAGATTTTTTCTCCTGAACCACCATTGGGATGACTCAGTCTGACTTTTCGACAGGTTCGATGATACCTGCAACAATCATTTTATCAAGTTCTTCCTTGACTTTCTACTTATATTTTGGGTTCAAACTATAGGGTCACTATTTTATAGGTCATGCATCCGGTTTGAGAGTGATATGCATCACCCCTAAGTCCCTCGTGATCCCCTTTATTTTTGACAACTTTTTTGGGAATTAGTCCTGATACTCGGTGAGTAACTTAGCCACTTTGCTTACCGTCTTTTCATCCCAATAGTCCCCAATCTTAGCCAACTTAGGGTGTTCTTCTGTCCCAATATTGACTTTGCATAGCCTGAGAGGATTAGTGACATCCATCTCTTGGAGTGGGGGTATTGAAACAGGGTGCTCTCCTTATGACTCCAAGATAGAGACAGAACGTGGGTCTTCTTCACTTTCTTCCCTGGCCAAGCTGTGGCAGTTGACAATATCCTACATCTGTGATTCTGATGTCCGTGCCCCAAATGCTTTAGCAGAGCTGGGTTCCTTGAAAACAAATGTATCTATACCCTACAGAGCTTCGTCGAGTTCTTCCAACCCCCCTATGAGTCCAAATTTCCCTATGAATTCATCCGTCAGAGTTTCCCAGTGGAAAGTTCATTGATGTAGCTCCGCATCCAGGTACCATGTAGTCAGGATTGGACCTAATGCATGAATGAAAAAGTGAACCCATTATTCCATAGCTTGGTAACCCCATGCTTTGATCTAGGCCAGAAAGTGTTTACGCGGGTCCCCTGGGCCAAGGAAAATCTCGACCCGCACCTTTACTAGAGGCTCAAATCGGAGGAGCATCATGTCCCAACAGTCCTCCTAGTCCTGGAACGCCCCTTTATGCGTCTCCCACCATCTTGTAGGTGTTTCATGAATCACTAGATTAAGTGCCCATATCCTTCGTTCTCTTGGAACCTCAGCTTTGAATGCTCACAAAAGTTCCTTAATGCTACCAAGACCATCAAAGTAGGGTAGGTCTCTTACCTTTGAGGAAATTCAGCGGAATTCCCTTGTGACTCAAAGACATCACAATGTCGAGAAATCGTGCAACCGGTTTTGACAATTCTCCATCTCCCCATCAGTGTCAAAGGAGCATTCACTGTTCCTTTCCATCAGTGTACTCCTCCTGCCATGGGGTTGATCCAATCTTCGTCCCACATAGTCAACTTGTAAATGTTATCCACCTCCTCTTCACCACGCACTGGCTCTGTGTATCATTCACCTTCCATGGGATCTAATGGTACTATCACCCTTGTACCATTATTCTCAAACACCATGCTTCTCTTTTTGAGGTTGATGATACCACCCATATCTATGGCCCACTCCAGTCCTAAGAGCACAGGGTAGGGGTTCGGATCTCCCACAATTTCAATTACCTCAAATTTGGCTCGGGCCTTTACTCTTGTGATATCCACCATAATTTTAGACAACCATCCTAGTGGGATGATTTTCTACTGATTTTCCATGCGCAGCTGAATAGTGGACCATTCCAACTTAGGTTCCCCCATTCGTTGCCAAGTCTATTTAGGTAATACATTTTCATCTAACCCTAGGTCCAAAATAACTTGATCCATCTCATAATCACCGATTTGTGTAGTCAACCGCATCTCCCTAATAGTGTGTTTCTTATATCTGTATAGTTTGTGCACATCCTTGATTTCTGAAGGTAGGCTAGTTCATGTTGCACAACTATCTATCAATGCCTGAAGATTCTCTACATCCATTGGGTTACGCAACAGCTTCAATCATGCCTGTAAAAAGGGCTTGACCTCCTCGTCCTCTTTAAGGTTCACAAGTGTCTGAGAAGTAGATGCCTTTGGCTTAGAAAAGTCTTTGCGAGCTGCGAAAAATGTTTCTTTTCCCTTTTTTAGGTCCAAAATTTCTTGTTTAATAACATCTTGTTGGATCAGAGGTTCCATCGTAGCCTCCTCCTCAGGTCCCCTAGTGGCCATCCCACTGCGTGTCACAACATTCACACTTGGATCTTTGTCTTGCAGTGTAGCCTTAACCCTCTACACATTTTACGTAGGTGTCGGCTACTTTTCCTACATTTTCTCTATCAATATTGGGCAATATTCAATCGCATGGTCCAATTTCCTATAATATGGGCAGGATTTCCTTGTAGGGTTCAGACAGTCCCTTGCAAAGTGTCTTGCTTCTCCAAAGTTATAACAGATTATATGACCTTGTCCCCGACCTACACTTCCACCTCTCCCTCCTCCCTTGCCTCTTGATGGGGAGCCACCTATGCCTGCGAGGGTTCTTGGCGATGCAGGGTCTGATTGTACTCAATATAAGTTTCCTCGATCAATCATCAAATCATATATCTGGCAGTTCTATTCATCATATTGGAATCCCCCTTCTTTGATCACCTTCTTGAGTCTTTGATCGGCCTCACAAACATATTCAGAGGGCCTTTGCTTGAAATCCTTTAGATCAACCATGATTTGAGAGTAATACTTAGGTTTCTTGAACTGTTGTTTCACGGCGTTCTTAATATCTTCAATGGTTGCATTTGCATTTTGGCTGATGTATCTTAATATCAGCTCTGCCTTTTTCACAGCATCACTAGCTACATTCTGCGTAGTCCATACTGGTCCCGTGACAAACCAGAACTGATCAATGTCTTCATCTCCCACACCCTTAAAGGTTAGAAACTTCATGTGCGCAACCATGTCGTGTTCTGGTGGCGGGGGTGTAGGTGAATTCTTACCCCTAGGCTGGTTTGAAAGCGGTGTGGTTGGAGGACTCCGTGAAGCTGATTCTCTTACTATACTGTAGACTAATCTATCTCCTTCTAATTTTGTTCTGTAGTATTTGCCACTTTGCATTGTGCTCCCATCTAGATCAGAGGTCATTCACTTGGTATGGCTACACAGAATACTCTTTCTGCACAATAATATCTTGATCAGCAATGGTAAGGTCTTCAGAAACTTACCTCGGATCCCCTTGAAGAATCTTCGCTCTGCTTAAAAGTAGGAGACAAACTAATTGATGGAAAATTCTATCACAAATCATCCTAACACACTGTCTACCCAATGGTCCACCATGCGAGTGATGGTGTTATCAGCCTTTTCTAACTGTTGGATTAGTTTGGGGGTCCACTCTATGACCCACTCATCCTTCTAACACTTCTAAAATTCCACCAACCTTGCGAGCCACTCATGGAGCTTGAACGCAATCGTTACAAAGAAGATATCATAGAACTCTATGAAAATGTACTTATTCTTCCACTCTTCGGTGGTCAACCTCTCACTGCATTTTATTTCACAGAAAATTCATGAACTTGTTGTTCAAACCATTCATCAATTTCCTTTCTCTCAAGCTTATAGTATAGCCTTGGAATTACCTGATCCCTCTCTCAAAATTCTCTTGGTCTTGGCAACAGAACCATTTGTTGGTTCGAGGGGTCCTGACCCAGGTTCAGATGTTCAAGGTTTGCCAACAAACCCCTATACTACTGGCCCTTTTGGCAGTGACTTGCTTGCGCAGGCCAAAGTCTCACCTGAAGTAGTATGGGTGGGTGCTAGAACCAGGTTTCCGCACCCTGGGAGAGGGTAGGTATGTCAAGCAGAGTGATGTTCAACCTTATAGTGCCAAAATATTGTATCACGAAGCCTATACCTCCAGATTCCCTTCACATTCACATGCGTAATAGTAATGATACTCATAGTAATCAACAGATCATGAACTCACATAACGATAACGTAGCTATTCTAGATATTTTTGCATGAAGGGGAACAAAACAGATCCAGATCGCAGCATAAATAAGTAACACAAGTATATTCGTAGCTTAAATCAGTAATACAGCAGCATATATTAAGTAACCAAATATCACAGATTCATATCACAATAATTCTAGTGGATTCATATATTCAACAATACTTCTTCATTCATTAATCCTTCAGATCTACTTATAATACCCCAAAACCAAACCTCCGCACACAACAGCAGGGTCTGCACACAGCAAGATAGAGGCCCTCCGTGCACACAGTAGCAGGAGTCCTTAACCAACAACCCTAACTAGATCTATCGATTCACACTTAGCATTAATCTCCTTTCCAAGTTTGTCTTACAACTCAAAAAGGTTCAAGTACTTATACTATTTTAGCCTACGCATCCAATGGTCCGCAAACCATGGTTTGTAGACTCTTGGTCTACCCTTGACCCATTTACAATGTATTAGGGGCTTTGACCCACCGTAAAACCCCTACGCTAGACTAAATATAATAAAAAATACACAAAATGGACCCGACTCGCAGCTTTGTAGGAGACACTGTTCCATCACCGCTGGTGGGCAGCTCTTGAAGGATTTGGGAAAAGTTATCCATCATCAAGTTCCTTTGTTTATCGAGGGCCTCATCAAGAAATATTTTGATAGGATCTCCTACTACCTTATATTTCTTTTCTTCCCCCATGGGCAACCGTTGGGGTTTGTGAAGCTGATCTTGCAAAGGTTCAACTAGATCGAGCCCTAACTCCTTATACCCTTACCTCATTGGGGACATGCAAAGAAGGATTCATAAAGAGTAGACTGATCTGATACCACTATTATTGATTTATGCGGCAACAAAAAATAATAAAAATATAATTATAAATACAAATGTGCAGTAGAAATAACACTTCATTTCATTAATACCAAATAATTTAAATATGCTTACAAAAAAAATGAAAATGAACTAGATAGGGCACTAGTAGCTTATCTCTGAGAAGATATGTGGCAGCTACAAGCCTCTAAAATATGTTACAATGAGGCTCTAAGGCCTATTTATTATTGAGAAATAGTGGAAAACCCTGAACATCCAAAAATCCAACCCTAGGAGATGAGGCACCAAAACTACGGGCCCCGTTTGGGTAAATTGGTACATCAACTTCCAGGGGACATAAATTTGGAATACAATATTTGTTTGACGTGCACAATACCTCATTAGAAATATATGTCCTAAGACTACAATGTTTGAGTGAGAAAAACAAGTCAAAGACCCATTTTTCTCTTGTTTTTCCCAAAAACATTTTTTAGGGCCTCATAACGGATCCAAAAGTTCACGACCCAAAAAACTACTAAAAATAATAAATTGTGCCACAGTTAAAGAAATTGAAAAACCAAAAGAAACAATTGTGGGGGTCCAAGAGGAATAGGTGGGTGGACACTGATTTCCACCTATATTAGGTCTGTCATGATACACCTCATCTTCTTCTTCATCCTCCAGCCACAAATGTAAATCATATTCAATAGAGTGTTGAGCAGTAGGGTATAATACCAGTTGTTTTTACAAGGGACCATTCTTGATGGTCATGTTTCAATCCCTATAACTGATATAGGCATCAAAAGTGGCCTACTAAGGTCTTCCAAGGACAAGTGGATAACCATTAAGCTTGGGTTTGGGTTGAAATACTAGAAATTTGATGGGATACTCTTAAGAATAAATGGAGACCATACCATCCTCAACAACTCCATCAAGAGGTACTGTGGATCTATCTGCAAGTTTCAAAACTGTAGTGGTCTTTTTGAAAGCTCCTTGGAGGAAGAGATTTAACATGGTTTCTTTAGTCATCACATTTATGGCAACCCCAAGATAAATCAATGTATGATGGACCCTGATACCATCAATGTGTAAATCCCCTACGGGACTACCAGGGTCTACGTATTTTGGGAAAATCACTCTCCTCAACATCAAATCAAATAATTTCCCTACTACATTGATGGTAGGGGTGTCTCTCTTCTTTCTCCAAATATTTTTGAATAATTTTTCCTTGATAAGCTTATTATATATGGGAACATCCTTAATAGCCTAGAGAAGGGGTATATTGACACACAGGTCCCTCATTTATCTCATAAGTTTAGTCTCTTCTAGGGTGTGCTGGCTGGGATGGATCACTCTCCCAGGAAAACGAGTTGGATTTACTTGAGGGGTAATCTCTTTCTCTTCCTCTTCAATCTCTTCAGGTGGAGATGGTGGATGGTTGTATGGGATAACTCTCATAGACCTAACATTAATCTCATGGATCTACACATCGTATGCAGGGTAAGATGTTTCTCCATTTTAGATATGTTGTTTCTATTCTTTATTAAGTTTCAGATAAGGTTGAGAAGATATATGAGGTTTCTTAGGTGGAGTAGGATCAGTGAGGTGATGTAGAGGTTAAGATGGAGGCAATAAAGCAGGATATTGGTTGAGTTGAGGTCTCCACCCTTGTGATCAGTTTCTCCACTGAGGAGGGTTGGGAGCATATGGCTGAAATAGTTGATTGAAAAGTTGAGGATGATATGGAGGGGCATAAGGTCCAGAAGGAGGTGTGGGGCATGATGGATGAGTAGAAGAATAACAAGGATGCAAAGGTGCATTTTGGTGTGCATAGTAGTAACGATAAGGCACACCTTTCATGCCCTATTAGTATGGCTGAGGTCCTTGAGGCCTCCTTTGATTTATAAAGCATAGTTTCTTTGGTCCATCTTCCACCCCTTGGTATAAAAAATTTAGGCCTTGTAAGGAAGGGAATTTGTTTGCTGCATAATTTTCTTCAAAGACTGAGAAAATTTCTATGACATTCATTGGGAATTTATTCATAGGGTGTGTTCTAGTGCATCTAGGGAAAATAATGGCTAGGGATCTCCTGCCTCCTCTTGTTTCCTTTTTATCTACATGCTATCCATTTACAAGGGAGAGGTATGCATAGTCTAACTCTTTAAATCTTATAACATGTTCCCCATCTCAATTGTGATGGATGAGGTGGAGGAAGAAGTACTGGTCAAGCCTTGATTACTTCTGCCCTCTATTCTGGCTACCCTAGAATGGTTTCTAAAAAGAAAATTGATGTCATCATAGGCTAACTGATAGATGTCTCCTCCAGGTAGCATGTTGAGGGTTTCCAACACTTTCTCCCTCATCCCTTGAATAAGAACTAACTTGAGTGATCTAGGATCAAGTGTGCAGTAAAATTCGACCACCAAGACCTAGCCAATATGGAGGCCTTGCCCGAATTGGCATCAGAACTATATATCAAAAGGGTATTGGAAGATGATGGGCTAAATATAGTCCCCATGCAATGGGTGCATGGATTGGCTAGTTCCAAGCTTCGAAACTTGCTGAGGATGCATCATTTTGGCCATTACAATGTCATAGACCAACTTGTGCACTAGCTGCTTCCCCTGGTCCACGATGGTAGCTTGTGGATCCAGGGTCGAATTCCCATTGATGCCGCACTTACCCACCATATTATTGGTCTCCCCATGGAAGGGCCAAACCCTATGCTGCACGTTGGAAAAAAGTATGAGAATAAGATCGCTGAAAGGGTGCACGAGGATTACGATGTGGAGCGGAACACTCGAGTGTTCATGATTAGCACCTTCAGCGACCTCGGTACGTAGATGGGTACCTTGTTGCTGGCATGCAGGATGATGCAAAAATTCCAGGTTTCCACCGTCCCTGCTTATGTAATTCAGCTGGTAGGCCGATGCGAAAAGGGGGTATGCTTCAATTGGTCCCAGTACCTGTGCAACAAATTTCTGTCGAATGTATGCAAAACCTAGGATCAGAGACAAGCATTCTGCTAGTCCTGGTTACTGCTTCTCATTGAGTTGGTCAAATGACAAGCCCTTGACAACTTGGTCCTCCCTGAGCTCACCCCAGATATGTGCGAGGGGGCATGATATGCACATTTGTTGTAGTCAAAGGATGTGTATGTATTGAGGACAATCAAGTCTTCTGGGTCCTATTTTAGAGTGGGCTCGCAGCAGCTATCAATTCCCATCCACGCTTATCGCCAATAGTTTAAGATAGGTACAAAAGCATCACAAAATTTCAAGTAACCATGCATAATTTACAGATCAGAGGCGACAAGGATATAGCGTGGGTCTGATTCCCATACATGGTTGCTGATGAAGAAATTGACCACCTAATTGCAACTTGGCCTCCCCATTGGAAGCTTGGCTTCAAATTAGGTATGAAGGACACTACAGGGACGAGCACCACGAAGGTTACCTCACTCGACAACACCAAATAATCTGGAGGATAGGGCAACAGTACTGGGAAGGGCGTGGAACCGACATCACAGAAGGGTTCACAGCAGGACCTAAGTACAGAAATGGCATCGCAGAAGGATTCACAGCAGGACCTAAGTACAGAAGGTCTGGAGGTGGGAGGTGCTAACTCCCCTCGAGTATGAAGCAAACTGGTGACCTTGTTAAAGGGCCACGGAAGAAGCAACTTGCGCAGCGGCCGAAACGTGACACAGGAGTTACATTGACAGAAGAGGACCTAGAGGAGATCGTAGATGCAGTCACCTACCTGCCACATGAACGATTACAGATCCTTCACGTGTCCATGTTCGAAGAGATCTAGCATAGAGACCATCAAGTGCACCAATAGCTCAGTACAACTGAGCATAAATTGAAGAAAAAACTGCTAAAGTCTATTAGGCATAGGCTTCATGTACCCTTGCTGCCGCGTAGAAGACAAAGTTAGAGGACCTCATTAGTAGGCTCTGCGCAGAAGTCACTAAAGATATCCTCGATTCTGCCACCCTCTAGGCTAATATTGAAGGGTTGGTCGTAGTGCTAAAAGCCTCAAGAACTGAGATCCAAGTGGTCAAGATAGAGATGAAACAACAAATTGTGGCCTTACAGGCCAACTTACAGCCAGAAATGCCACCAAAGCTACGGGCCCAACGAGCTGCGTTGGTTACAAAGGCCACAAATGTCATTACATGTCAAATTTCTCAGGGTGCAGAACTATTGGAAACTGCTATGCAGCTATGGACCAAGGTGCAGCACGACCCTTTCCTATGCAAAATAAACCAAGCACTATGCTAGAAGGAATAAGAGTTTGACCAAATGGAGGCTACACTGACCACTCTGGTCCCCGCTCAGCGATTGGCCCGACTGCGCACCAGCCACACAATCAGGGATGAGATGGAAGCCCTTCGGCAACGGAATAAGACTTTGAGTGATCAGCTCAAGCTGTAGGCTGATGAGGCCCTTAAGCTGTCACAGGATGTTGACATCGCTGTCAAGCAACTGAACCAAACATTGGAGAGTGTCACTGCTGCTACAGAAGGCCCAAATTTGTAGAAGTTGGTGGAGATATCCCAGAATTCTGTTGTGCGAAGTGAAGGTGTGCTGCCCCCGGTGGTTGAGGTGATCAAGTAGCTGCAGGTGAAGATGGAGAACCCATAGCCACAGTGACTTGGGATGAGTCACAATATTGTGTTCGAGGCCTGTTGGAACGGGGCTCCCTAAGCTACGAATTTTGTATATTTTTTTCCAATTTTGTATACATTTTGTATTAAGTAGTCTAACGTAGGGTTTTAGGGTGGGTCAAAGCCCTGAACGCATTGTAATGGGTCAAAGGGTAGACCTAAAGTCCCTAAACCATGGTTTGCAGACCACATGATAGCGTAGGCTGTATCGATATAAAGAGATGAATTTTTTTAGTATAGAGAAAGGGATGAATTAAGACTGTTGCTACATCCAAACTGCTAGATCTGTTTTGGGTTGTTTTAGGTAAGGAATCCTCATGGCTGTGAGTGCAGAGATCCTCAATCCTGTTGCATGCAAACCTCGCTAGGCTGTGTGCGCGAGCTCGTTGTGGTTGTAAGTGGATCTGAATGTTAATGAATGAAAATTGTTGTTAAAGTATCTGTGTGTTATCTAGATCAGTGATGTTTACTGATGAAGCGTATCTGTGATGGTTATTTAGCTGCGAATATATCTACATTTTTGCATAAATATATCTATAAATGTTTCGTGATGGTATCTGTTTAAGCTAGAAATACTTCTGTGCTATATGTTTATGCTGCGAATGTATCTGTAGCTGCGTTTATGATATCATGTGATGGTAATTTTTGATATGCACGTGGATGCGAAGGTATTGATTAGATTTGTGAATGGTAATAGCTATGTTATGGGTAATAACTAACTATACTGATAAAAGCCTGCGAATAGGATTATTCTATGCGAATTCCATAAGCTACGGACATAGATCTGCCTCGACTTACCTACTCTCTCTCAGGGTGTGCAAACCTAGTTCCAGCACCCTCCCATACCGCTTTGGGTGAGACCTTGGCCTACGCAAGTAGGTCATTTCCGAAAGGGCCAGTAATATAGGGGTTTGTTGGCAAACCTTAACCTCTGAACTTGGGTCAGGACCCCTCAAGCCAACAACACCTACATGTGGAAATACACTCATGCAAACAAATATTAGCTTGAATAAATACTCTATCTGTTGCAAAAAATAACTTTGAAAATCATGTTTATAAAGCCACCAATATTAGATAAGAGTGTGAACCTGTCGAAGATGGGACATGGTCAATTGTACAAGTAAGAAAACTCTATCAAAACAAGGAGGGTGCATGTCCAAGCAACAGGGGAAGTTCAAGGCTCACTCAAGGCTTCAAGGTGTGCTCTTGTTCTCAAGAAAGAGAGAGAGAGAGAGCATGAAGGGCATAGGGCACATTGTCAAAGAATGAAGGAAATTCATTTCTGGGTTCAAGGTGTGCTCATGCACCCAACGAGGATAGAGGGTGCAAGGGCACACATCGAAGGGAAGAATGGGTCATGATTCAAGCCTGTCTTGTGCATTCATGAACTCAAGAGGAACAAGTAGGGAACAAGGAGCACTATCGAATCATGAAGAAGATCACATTCATGAGTTAAGGGTGTACTCATGCGCTAAAAGAGGGTTCATTTCTTTGAGTCGAAGGAGTGCGCTCAAGAGGAAAATTGCTTTTCTCGGCGCATTTTTATGATACAGTGAGACCTTTGTTTCCAAAAGTGCGCTCTAACTAGATATTGCTCCAAAATAGTTCTATCCACAAGATAAAATGACTGAAATTCTCAGAGGAAAGATATTACTAGCATTTTACATTATAATAAATACAAAAAATTCAATTAAAATAATTGAAATCATTGGAAATTTAATATATAACCTGCATTCTACATACACACTATATATTATAAATTATTAACCTACATATAGATACTCATATATATTATATAGGGCATTAATTAATTAAATAAATATTATTATTGCATTATTAATGTCAATGAAACCGTTATTAAAATCCACTATAATTTAACCTAAGTTAAAATACGTTATAAATATTCATAACATTATACTTCTAAAAACATTTCTTATATGAAATTCATAATAATAATATTATACAAATATATTATTATGATAATATAATAATATAAAAATATATTGTTATTATTATATGTTATTTATATCAAATTACATATTAATAATTAAAAAATACAAATTTAATTGTTCATTAAAATTAATTATTCATTTTTATATTTAATTATTCATTTGAGAGATTTAATTATTCAGTTGTCTTTCTCAACCTTTTACGGTTTTATTTAATAAATCTTTATTATCCCTAATTCTATTCATATTTCATCAAGCCTTGAAGATGGACTTGACTTATGGTTTTGAAACATTGACTACAACATCTAAATCTATGGATCGTCCTTTAATCAATTCAATCTACAAGTTCTTATATATTTTGTTGCAGTAATGACCATAATGTGAAGAGTTGCATAATTTGAAGAGTCACAACCTGCGACAAAAAATTGACACTCGAACTAGAAACAATGAACTAAAATGAAAACAAAGAAATTGAAAAGAAGTGAAATTCCAACAAAGGATGCAAGATCGATAACAAAAATTGTAGAAATTCCTTGTAGATTCAAACTGCTAATTGTAATTTTTAAAAACAATATACTTGAATCTACTCTACCAATTATGGAAACCAATTTAAACGATTGTGAAATCACAAAGAATGAAAGAGAAAGAATTCAATCAACACATTACTTAATGATTTCCTGGGGAAAGCCTTAACTAAAAACCCCACTATTTGTATATTGCATTAGTCAGAAAATATGAGAAGATTACAATGATTTTCTCAAGCCTAAGAAACCTATGCACTATCTCTATATGTCTCACTTATTTTTAGACAAGCCTAGGCCAATAATTAATCAATTAATACTTTCCCCAGTCCATATTTCTTTCATTATTTCATTGGTTAATTAGCCCCTATTAATTAGGGAAATCCCCATCCAATACTGCGCAATCCATCTAGGGCCTTCCTCTGACTGCATGCTCCACTTGTACAATTTGGATGATTATATAACTGATAATACACTTCCCTTGAAATTCAATCTCAATTGGGTCACTCGTATTTCTGACATGCATGAGTTATTTATGGGTGAATGATCAGTTAACTAATTAATCACTAGATGTGGTTCAAGTTCAAGTTCCAAACTTTTACCTCTCACTAGTTCCTCCAATAGTTGGAACTAGTTAAATTTACTTTAACTCAGATAAACCGAACTAATTGATTAAAACTCAAAATAAACTCAACTTGTCCTCCTATTATTTAGGATCCACTCTACATGACTCAATTTATACCCTCAACTCGAATTAATGAAACTAGTTAAGTCAAACTAACTTAGTTAAATTGTACAAGTTTTCATGAGACGTGGAATTACCATTTTCTTCTAATTTAATTCAAGGGAAAATTAAATTAGAATATTTCTTGGTGCCAGTTTCAACACTCCCTCTCAGCAAGAAAAGGATTATCATATATCCCGATCGTGCCTCTATGGAACTCAAATTTTCCATGTGATTGTTCATTTGTCAAGATGTCTACATCATGTTCCTTTATATGAATGTACTCTAGCATCATGATCTGCCTTTGCACACAATATATGAGATGGTGGTACCAAATTTCGATCTTCTTGGACCTATCACGAAAACATGGATTAACCAAGAGTTTAAGTAAACTATGGTTGTCATGGTAAATCACTCTACGATCCATTGGCTGCCCAAATAGCCCAACAAGGATCTTCCTAATCCATATAGCCTCACAAGTTGCTTGACTAGAATCCATGTACTGTGCTTCTAGTGAACTAAGTGCAACTGATATTTTCTTCCTGATGTACCAAGAAACTGTTGCTTACCAAATACTAAAAATTTCGAATGATGTGTTGTGTTAGAGTCCTGTAATTTACAGTATCACCAAGTGACTATGTACTTTCTCTATGCAAATTTTTCATATTGTACGGAGATGCCAATATTCAAAAATATTTTCCAAATAAAGATAAAGAGAAACAAAAGAAGAAGAAAAGAGGGCATTTAAAAAGGAAAAAATCAAATTTCATACTATAGGTATGCAGCCTAAGAAATTCTTGATTGTTTTCCTGTAATCAAATTGAAGAGAAATCAAACTAAAAGGTTCAAGTTTTCCTCTCAAGGTCTAAAAAGGGATGATTTTTTGTCAATTTTGGGAGCTTATGGTATTTTTTGTTTCCTAAGTCCCCGACCACATTTCCATATCCTTTTTACCCCTCCCTTTGTTATTTCTCTTATCCTAGGTTTCATTTTACCCCCTCGACTCTCATACCTTGACTCCACCTCACATCACCTGTCCCTACCCATCCGTGCTAACCATATTTGTTCCCCACTTCCA
This sequence comes from Pinus albicaulis, assembly GCA_034641835.2. NCBI lineage: Eukaryota > Viridiplantae > Streptophyta > Pinopsida > Pinales > Pinaceae > Pinus > Pinus albicaulis. The sequence continues at coordinate 1,250,916,040 of CM076581.1, read as the reverse complement.
CATCTGATAGTTTTTGATGTATTTCGCACCACCCTTTCACAATACCACCTACCACCTTAGTACCCCTCCGAAAACCAATTTTGAGTTTTATATAACGGACCGTCGCAGCCAACCATTATCCCCCTTAAAACCTTTACCTCTCATCGTATGCCGCAAGTTTCCAAATATAAGTGCAAATTTTTGTGATATAATCATTGAAGTACAATATGCAACGCCGATGGGACCTAATCGAAATCACAAATCACAAAAGTTAAAGGATGGGCGCAAGGGGTAAATGTTAAAGTCAGCAAAGTGTGATATGCAACACTGGTGGGACCCGATCATAATCGCAAATCGAAAATGTTAAAGGACGGGAACAAAGGGTAAATGTTGAAGTCAGTGAAGTGCGATATGCGACGATGGTGGGACCCGATCACAATCGCAAATCACAAATGTTAAAGGATTGGCACAAACGGTAAATGTTAAAGTCAGCGAAGTGTGATATGCAATGATGGTGGGAATTTATCACAATCTCAAATCACAACTCTTAAAAGATAGTGTGAAAGGTTCATGTTAAGATCGCCGAAGTGCGATATGTGACGTGGGTGGGACCCAATCACATATTGTAGTGCGCAGGTTCAGGAGAACAAGTGTTACGGAAAAATTTAAAAACAACGAGGTGCGACGCGAGATGTGGCATGGGTGCGACATGATACAAAGATGAAATTTAAAATATTTCAATTTTGGGAGTATGCATTTATGTGCCATTTTGTGAAGAAATAGGCTAATCATGACAACAAGACTCGACCACACGTTCAAAGGGTTTTCCACAACTTACTTGAGAGAAGGAATGTTCTGCCAATCATTAAAAGAACAAAGGTTGTATGCAAAACCACCAAAGCTACCAAGATTGAAGATTCATTCAAAAAGGGGGCATGAGCAGTAAGGTTCGATTCGGGCAAGGTGTTTGTGAATTTTTTTTATGTTATAACGGAAGAAATGGAAAACACAAAAAAATCATTGACAGAGTCACTAATCATTGAAAGCAAGCATCACTGCACCAGATTTGATTACCCAACGTTGGCTTTCTGAAAAACAGAGCCAGAATTCAGAGCCACCATTGGCCGCCTCTTTGTGACCATCATAGCCACCTCCAAGCTCATTATTTGATCATACGAATATCCATTGAAGCATAACGATCTACAAAGAGTCACCCAAAATTAATTCTAGAGGTGGTGTGGTTGTCAGAGATTTCTGTTCAGGCCTTGCATGGCCATACTTGTCCATTTTCTGCTAAATTGTAATAAATGAAAGCTTTTCGAGTAAGGTATGGCAAAAGACTTAGTCTTTAGACAAATATTGCATGCCTTAGAAGTATCGGGGTTTGGAAGGTTGGAAAATTGGACCCTGCTGAAACTTGCATTATAAGAAGTATTGGAACACTATAACTGTTTGAGTTGGGAATCAATAATAAGAGACCATTCAGAAGATTCTTGAGCTATGTTAATGGTGATGTTCATTCCTCTGTTTTAATGTTTTTCCTCTATCTTTTCATGCTGTGCATCAATTTCTGTGATTGTAAAAAAGAAAATTTAGATTAAGATTTTTTGAGAGAGCACCTTAATTTTGTTGATGTTTGTTATCTTAATGTTTTCCTCTGAACTTTAGTTAAAGAATTATTTACTGCTATTTATCTATTACTGAACTCATTGCTTTCTTTCATCTCATATTCACACATCTAGTAATATGCAGTCTGCATAGTTAGCTTTCCCTGTGAATGCCCTTGAAAAGTTAATGCATAATTTGGCCTTTTATGACTCCATAGCCTAGTGGGTTAAGTTTCACATCTCTGTCTGTCCAACCACCCAATCAATCAAAACTAACAACCCTCATAATTTCTATAACTAGGATAACATCAGCATTCTTGATATTAAAGATAAATTCAAATCAGAGATAGAGAGAGCCCTCTCTAAGTCTAGGAAGGCTAGGTCCTAGACTCCAAATTGGTTTGATGTTGTCCTCTATCATTTGTTCTTGCCAATATTATAAATTAAGGAGTGATAACATGTTGTTATTTTTAGATGGAATCTCTACCGAATATGCATCTGTGATGCCTTACAACTTCAATCCATCTTTCTTCCTGTACCAAATACCGAACTAAGTGGTGTCTATGAGGTATCTCAACACATGTTTGGATGCTTTCCAATAGATCTTGGTTGGCTTAACCATTTCTTAACTATTTTTGTTAACCGTATAACACATGTATGGTCATGTGTTCACCAAGTACATAAGTGAAGCCATAAACTTCCTATATATGGTAGATTCTAGCACTTCACCTGACGTAGTGTCTTCCATCCTCCAATTCCCTACTAGAGGAGTCTCCATGGGTTTTCTGCTCTCCATGTTAAACTTATTCATTATCTCGCATACTTTCCATAAGAGACAAACAATTCACATCTCTTTTCCAAATTTCCAAACCAAGGTAATAATGCAATAAACCCATGTATTTCATCTTGAATTCTCTTGTGAAATATACTTTTCAATATTTTATCAGCTTCTCATCACCTGTTAGAATTAAATCATCGACATATAATACTTTAATGAATAATTTTCCTTCAACCACAATATGGTAAATGTTCGCATCTGCTTCACTTTTGGTGAAGCCCAACCCGGTGAAATAGTTTTCGATCCTGGTGTACCAAGCATGGACAACATATTTCAATCCATACTAAGCTTGAATGAGTCTGCACAAAGGCGAATCTCTATCGAAGGTCTCAAGTCCTTCCGAAAAAATTCTATATATCTCTTCCTCAATCACTTTATTGAGGAAATTTCTCTTCACATCCATCTGATGTATATTCCTTCCCATATACACTAAAAGTGATAGAATAGATCTAATTGAAGGGTATCTTGCTACTAGAGAAAATATCTTCTTGTAATCAATTCCATCCACCTAAGAGAACCCCTTGGGCATGAAATTGGCCTTGTATTTCTCGACACTCACATATATTGCTCACTTCACCTTGTATATCCACTTGGAACCTACAACATACTTGTCCTCCTGTCTTGGGACAACTTCCCATGCACCATTCCTGATAATGGAGTCATAGTCCTTATTGAGTCTCAAAAGTGTCTTCCATCTTCATCCATATTTCCATCATTTCATAACCATTTATCCCTCATTTCATAACTATATAGCCTAAAACCCTACATCAAGTAACCATATTCATGATCATACGGGTTAGAATAATAATTTTCCAAAGTTATTTATTTTTAAGTGAATTTGTGATTAAAAACTAGGAAATTAGCATGGTTTCATTTATATATGTGCGTTATGAGTTTTGTGACATGTGTAGGATTATTCAAAGGTTCCAGAAGGGTCTTACTTGGCCTCCTAAGAACAAATTCGAATTTCAACTCAAGAGGCGGTCCATACTCAAAGAAGAAATATCATAGAGATCTTGATTTGTCATGGGATTTGTATCAGATATCTATGGATAAGTTGATACAAGTATGGGTCGAGTAGATATTTAAGGGATTTACATTTATTAAGAAGATATCCCCAATTCATGTAAAAATAAGAGAATCATCCTTGAAAGGAAGCTAAAAAGTTATCGATTATTCAATAGCATTGGATTTATGATTGTTCATTAAGCATGAGTAATATCATTTTCTCCAAATCATGGGTTATGAGTGTTGTTTTATTCTTAATATGTGACAGTTGTTCATGTGTGCTTATTGAGGAATGGACAGATACCCATCAACCACAATTCGCATACATCTGTAACATAGTTTTATTTCTTTTATTTCCTTGCATGTAATTGTGCTTTATTTTATGCAAATGTGCTTTATTTTATGTAAGTGTGATTTACTTTCCGCAAGTGTGATTTCATTTCCTAGATTTGATTTGATTGTCATTAAAATACTTACTTACTAGCTATCTTAGTTTTCTTTCTTGACAACTAAATCACTAGTTTCTATTTACTTCTTTCTAGATTATTTTAATGCTTTCTATATTATCATAGTTTTCTTCTAATAGATTTGCACTTTAGTTATCATTAAATTTCTTGCTTACTAGTTCTCATAGTTTTCTTCCTTGATAACTAAATCAATAGTTGTTCTAGGTTTACCAGCTTTCTACATTATCATAGTTTTCTTCTTATAGTTTCTCAAATTTTACTTTATAAGTTTTCATAAAGGCCATGGAATTCATTCATTCCACCCTTAGAATCTAGCTTCCACCGTTAGAATCTAATACAGTTTTCTTACATGTGATTTCTTTGGCAGTTTTCTTTAGTTATACTTGTAATATGCATTTTCTTTCTTTATTTCCATCTAAACAAACCTTCTACAACAATTTCATTTGAGGTCCCATATATTTTGGTTTCTTCTAAGTTTACGAAACCCTTGGGTTGACATATTAAAATGAGATGGATTTAACATACAATTAAATAAACCTACACTCCTCTACCATGGCACCAAGCCATACTTGTTGTTTCATTTCTTCCTCAAATGAACATGGATCAGTATGTACACTCTCGCTCATAAGATCCATGTTGCCAATTTACTGATCTGGTGACCTCCTTTGTCTACACTGTGATGTGGGGGCTCCCACATTTTCTCTAGCATCATGCATCAACTTGTCAGCATCCCTAGTGTGTTTCCTTCCATCTACAGATGTATTTATATGAGTGGGTGCTTCCACTCTCTGATCCTCTGCTTATTGTTTCCCCACATTTTACGACTCTTTTTTTGGAGCTAAAAGCTCCTTATTTTCATGCAATTGAACCTCCCTATGTAGGGAAATTCACATGACCTTCTCTTCCTCAAATTAGACATATATATGAACAATTTTCATCCTATAAGATGGCAGCTACACCCGATAGTTTTCAAATGTATCATTGTACCCCACAAATATCCCCAACTCAAATGTTTGTTCTAGGTTTTTCCGTGCATCCTTGGAAACATGATACTAAACTGATGAACCAAATATTAGGAAGTATGCCTCATCTGGTTTCTTACCTCAAAGATTCCTCTGGTGTTCTCATCTTGATAATCTGATGAGGAATCCTATTATACACATATACCATTGTGTTGCATGCTTCCACCCACAAGTGCAACAGTCATAAGTGATCATGCAACATCACCCGTGCAGCTCCCACAATTCTTATATTATTCCTTTCTGCAACCCCATTTTGTTATGGTTTATGGGGTGCTATAAACTCCCATCGAATGCCTTCTTATCCACATAATTTTTTGAATTCATTCAACACATATTATGCACCAGTGTTGCTCCTAAGAGACTTCACTTTCCTGTGTGTGTATTTATCAACAAGTGCTTTGAAATCACAAAATTTTGAGAATTTCTGGTCCTTCTTTTACATTAAGAATATCCAACACTTGTGTGAGAAATAATCTACAAAAATCACATAATACATGTGGTTGGACATGGAGGTTTTCAAGAACTATCCACATACATTTGAGTGAACTCTTTGAAGCAATTTTTGTGCTTGAATTTCCTTGTCATGAAATTTGGATTTGGTGCACTTCCCCAATATACACCCTTTTCATGTATCACACTACTCAAGTGCATGCCTGGAAAGTGCACATCCCATGGCTATGTGATGAAGGAACACATTTTATTTGCTAAAAATAAATCATAGCCACAGTCTTCCAACATAGAAATTGAAAGTAAATTCTTCTTCAAACCCAGATTCCATCTTTCAATGTGAGAGGAGAACCAAACTCCCTCTCAAAAGTAATCGTACCAATTTCACTCGTGTTATAACTTTCATCATCTCCCATATCGATTTGCATCTCGAGGTTATTATCTGCGATGTCGCTGAAGAAATATTTTTTTCTGATCATATGGAATGGGGCTCCACTATCCAGGTACCACACCCTACCCATCACTGATGACACCATGCATGTGATGAGGGTGAAATCCAAATCAAATTTTGAAGTAAGTGCTTCACCTACAACTCCTCTTTAGGGATTTCTGTTGGCCTTCTTATGCGAACACTTTGTGGCATAGTGTCAAAGTTCGTGACTGTGAAAACATATAATCTTCTACAATTCGTTATTCTTTCCTACCTGACCAGAATATTATTTGGAATGGGATGAATTCCCTTTCCATTTATTTTTCTTTCCATCCAAGGAACAATTATCCTCGTCATCATGCTTGGATGTGGATCGATCTTTGGTGTTCTGTCGAATCTCTTCTTACACCATGTTACACCACAAATGCTCCCACTCTGGTAGATTCTCCCTCCCATTTACCAAATCCTGGTAGTTGTGCCAGCTCTTGGGAAGGCCTAGAAGTCTTAGGCTTACCAGATCATCTTTGAAACATGTAACACAAACACTTCTAAGCTCATCCCGACATTGGAAAAACTTGGTCAAGTAATTTGGTATTGTGTCACCCTTATACATCTTGATTTTCCTGAGATTATCCTTCAGTGTGAGCTTCCTATAGTCACTTATGTTCTAAAAAAATTATTTGAAGGTCATCCACATTGCATATAGATGTTCCTTTCCTTGGAGGTTTGAGAAAATATGATCTCAAACACCTTCAAGTAGAATATTTCTCTCCTTTTATACGCACTTCTTTTACTCTGCTAGATCTTGTGCATCATTTGGAGTTTGTTTTAGGATGTCCTTATCAATGAACACCTTAAATCCATTAACTTCCAAGACTCCTTCCATTCGGTCTCTCTAGGAAATTTAATTTGGGCTACTGTCAAGGGCATACTCGAGCCTCAGACCATAAAATTCCATCCTGATCTCGTTGCTAGCTCTAGAGAAGAGATGTGCAAACATTGTTCATCATACAAGAAAAAAATCATATTCTTCTCTTCTATATTTATTTTAGTTGTGATATCATGCAGAAATTCCTTGTAGATTCAAACTACTAATTGTAATTTTCTGAAACAATAGACTTGAATTTTCTCTATCAATTGTGGAAACCAGTTTAAATTATTGCGAAATCACAAAGCATATAAGAGAAATAATTCAATCAACACAATACACAATGATTATCTGGGGAAATCCTCAACTAAAAACCCCACTATATGTATATTGTATTAGTCAGAAAATATGAGAAGGTTACAATGCTTTTCTCAAGCCTGAGAAACCTCTGCACTATCTATATATAACTCACTACTTCCTAAGCAAGCCTAGGCTAATACTTAACCAATTTTATTGTTGCCCAAGTCCCTATTTTATTTTTTTGTTTCCTTGGGTAATTACCCCTATTAATTACGAAAATCCCCATCCAATATTGTGTAATCCATCTAGTGCCTTCCTCTGACTTCATGCACCACCTATAAAATTTGGTTGATTATACTTGATAATACACTTACCTTGAACTCCAATATCTACTCGATAACTCTTAGTTCTAACATGCATGAGTTATTTATGGTTGAATCATCATTTAAATAATTTATCACTAGATGTGGTTCAAGCTAAAGTTCCACACTTTGACCTCTCACTAATTCCTCCAACAGTTGCAGCTAGTTAAACTAAATTTAACTTACATAAATTGAATTAATTAAGTACAACTCAAAATAAACTCAACCATGGATCTTGTTTTGTAGGAGCCACTCTACATGACTCAATTTATACCCTCGACTCAAATTAACTGAAACAATTCAGTCAAAATAACTTATTAACTCGTACAAGATGTCATGAGATGTGGAATTACAATTTTCTTCTAATTTAATTCAAGGGAAAATTAAATTATAATATTTCTTGGTGCTATTTTCAACAAAAAGATGAAAGGAAATAAATAGAATCAACATGAAAAACTTACTTGGAAAGTGTATCAATGAAGATCTCCTTGATTCAAAGAAGTCTGTTAAGCCTAGATGAGAATGATTATGTGAGAGAATGATTAATTGGGTTTATTATAAAGATATTACATGCAAATCCATTCCATTCATCCTTGCCAATTGTTGATGAATGAACGATTTAGTAAATTGAAGTGAAGTGGGATCCTATTTTCTAGAAGTGAGCCCACATGCAATAAAAATCACATGCATGAATTTGAAGATGGTAAATTCCTTTGTGTTGGAGTGTGCTCAACTCGAGGGCACACTCACTGATCTTGATGGAGTGCATTCCAATAGGGTAAAATTTCTGATCTTGAAGGAATGCGCTCAACAAGGGTGAAATTCATCATCATCATGGAGTGCAATTTTTCCCAAGGATGGTTGAGTTCTCACTGAAAATTCCTCTTTCAATTGTATGTGAAAAAATATGTGCCTTTCTTGGCTTTCGTGTGTGTGTTTTACATGTTGAAAAAACTAGTTACTAACTCAAGAAAATTTATGCCTTCCCCTACCCTTGGATAAGATAAGATAAGTGATATCTTAAAGATAAGGTGATGACACTTAGAAAAAATTTACTTAAGAGGAAACAAAACTTAAGGAAAACACTTGGATAATCAACAAAACAATGTGACAACACTATATAGCATGGAACGATAATTCATGTAGGCTCTAAACTTTAGTTAGGAAACAAATTTCGAGGGTCATTGTCACAACGATAACACTTAGCGACACACTAGGAGAATCCAAAATTCTCTATTTTGGTTCCACTTTATGTGTGATGTCTCAATTTTTTAGTATTGATTCAATCCATGAGTTAGCTCAACTCCCCATTCTACCTGGTTAAATATATAGTATTCCATGTTGCATTAATCGACATAACATAAAGTAAATTCAGACAAATCATTTTGATGAGAATAAGGGTAATATAGAATCACAATTCAAAACTAGTCATAGTATGATTTTTCATCTCTGGTGTTGCTTCGCTGCCAGTAAGGCTAGAAATTACCTTGGCAGTGTCAATTCAGGAACACATGTGTTGGTTCACTGCCCCCAAGCCTCTATAATATCCCGATGTAGTCACTTGCTGCACCTATTTGTGCACGAAATGTTTCTCTTATTTCAACCTATTGTTTTTTCTTTTCATAGAATTGTCCTTAGGCACTTATTATTTTTTAAATGGGGCAGAAGAGGGATCCTGGCTTATTGAGAACAAAACTAGTTTCTCCTATAGAGACAGGTTTATAAACCTCTAATACTTAGTCTATTCAATTTTTTCCCCTTATCTTTCTCTACTCAAATAGGCATGTAAGAAGAACACCATTAACAAACATAACCAAGTGTAGGAAAGAGAATCCTAAATATTTATGGGCATCATGATAATGATTTTTCCATCCCACATTAAACGATCATATTTTTAATCAACAAATCATTGAATTTAAATACGTAAACTAAATCAAGAATAAATTAACAAATTATTCAAGGGTTTCACGTTACCACAACTTTTCTTTCACAAAATATTAGCCATATCTTCTTGAAGCTTAAAGCTAGCTCTTATGCACGAACTATTAGAAGCGCAAAGACAAAGCATGAAAATTTGAAAATTCAAAAAGAGAAATGAAATGCATCTAAATAGATGCAACCTATCCTACCCTAAAATAATAGATACAGGGTCGGGTTAAGTGAAATGGAACTTCCAATGCAACCATGGAAGTTACTCTCAACTTTTAAGTAAAAAGATATGTGCGTGTAAAATAAAAGTGAGATATAGTGCAATGAAATAGATAACCAACCAAAACATTTTTATTTACTGGTTAAAGAAAAACATTCAACCACAACAGTGTGATAGCCTTGACTAGTTTATCAAATGAAGAACTCCACAACAACAACATTTCTCAGGTTCATAACCAAACAAGACTCTACTAAATTCATGAAATAATAGGTCGTGAGGCATGGGTCTTGGACGATAGGATTATTCAATACAATTGGCAATAGGAACGTGGAAACAATTGTTTGGAAAATTTTGACAAGAAATATTAACGAAACACAAATCAATATTAACAGAAAAATCGATAAATTGACCACAATCTATGTTATCGTGCAAGTTGAAATTTTCAATTGGATGATTTAGCAAAGATGGAAGATTGAAGGATTTCACAATCATTAAAATCATTCTTCGTTTACACATCGCCAATCAGATATTTTCATGAGAAGAGATGTAAGAATTGAAATTTAAAAGTATAATTAAACTTTCTTCCTTGCAGGTCTAAAAAATAAATATATAAAAAGAAAGAGTCCCTCAAGTGATAATAAAAATACCATGAACTAAAAACTTCATAAGTACCATTGAGATAGAAAGAACCTGACATAACCATTAGCATGGGTTGAAGTGTTCTTTTCTCTTGACTTAACACTAATTTCTGAAATTTTTTAGGGTTAGAATGAGAGGGAATGGTCAGTTTCTTTTTCGAACAACATTCATCAACCAAACCAGAGTTATTCAAATCGTGATATTCATGGAGAAATTGAGGCTCAACAGATAGATATTTGAGATTATGACAAAAATCTTCAATAATATGCATATCATCTTCTTGAACAAAAGAATGCATACCTGAAATAAAATATTCAATGATTGCATCAAACTCTATTTGAATCTTTTTCAAATCTAAATCTTCCTACGGGAAGAAATGTTGATCAATGAAACTTCAAAAATCATTACCACACAATTTAAAAAAAAGGAAATGATGAGGATGATGGCGGTTCAAGGCTTCAGTTTGATTAGTGGGTGCAATATCGATAAGGGTATTACCAATATTTGAATATAATTGATTAATAGGATAAGGAAAATCATCATCAAGTGAAATATGTGAAAGAAAATTTAACTATCCATCAACAAACTGATCTTCCAGTTTATTTACAAAAATAGGCTCAACACACAGGACATGAAAAGGAGGGGGACAAGGAATAAAATGAACATTAGATTATTCTTTAGGATATGGAACTTCTTTTTAATGGGAGTGCATGATGAATATGATTCGAAATATTTTCTTGAAATCCTGAGTAAGAAACGGAACTTTTCATCCAAAAATTTCCAATCCACATCCTCATCTAGAAATTAATAACAAATATGAAGAAATCGATGAAAAAATTGTTAAATATATTCGTTTGGTTCCATTATATGATTATTGGTTTCAATAAGAACATCTTGATATACATACTTGTTAAAAACACGACAAAGGTCATTAACCAATTGCTTAAAATATGAGATAGAAGTGAGAGGTAAAGAATACCACCATTACTTAACATGACCATCGAATGTAAGAGTAAATAACCTTGCAAGTGTATCTTCATAATAAACACCAATTGAAAAAACGTAATCACGTAATCAAGGATGATTTTTGTACGCTTTCCATCGAATTTCAAATGCAATAAGTTATTTAAAAGTTCCATGGGGATTGAAAAATATAAAGATTTGGAAAAAAACCATTGGATTATGACCTGGGATGAATCCATTTAAAGGTAATAGATTCAAACAGATCTCAGGGGTTTAACTTATCATCCGCCCCTCCTTCTAGCGCTAAAATGTTGATAGTGTTGGATACCGCTAACATATAGGGGATATAACCAATGTGAAGTCCCAATACTTCACATCATTTGGTGTAGGATTTGCATCTAGGTATATTCTTTGACCACCATCTATAAAGGTTGTAGAGGCATGCCTTGGTTACAACATATAGACAAAAGACAGAAGATACCTCTTTATATAAGCAATTATGTAAGCTTAGTGTGAAACCAAATGTAGAATGCATAGGAAACTTCCACATTTGGTAAAGGGAAATGATCATACAGTGAGGGAAGTAATAGTACTATCTTAAGAGAGGTCTACGAGAAGACGGGAAAGACTTGTTGATTTACTTCCAAATTAGATCACAAGATAAATAATAATCATAAAATAATAAGAAAACTCATTCAACAATATCCATATCTAAGAAATAAAATATTTCATTAATATTATCATGTATTATGCCAACATATACAGCAAAAATACCAAGAATAGGCTTACTACATTCACGATACATGCATGAAGAAATTTTGGCTCAAGGAGGTTCTGGTTATTAATGAAAGGTTCCAAGTACACAGTTACATAAGTGAAACAATAGATCCATTATTGGAAGATGAAGCCATAAGTTTCTTCTACAAATAATGAATTACCTCCTATGTGATACAAGAGAAGCTAAAGAAAAACTCTAAGAATCCAAGCCCATTAATTGAGTTATGGGGAGCTATTTATAGCAAATGCAATGAATTTTGAGTTTCCTCGTGACTATTCAACTTCTATGACCTATGTACTTCCATACAATCTTTCACATTTTATTCATGACCTTTTGCATTCCATATGTGCCCTTTCACATCCTACATGTGTCTCTTGGACTACATTATATTTAACTTATTACAAAAGACAAAATACATTCAAGATGGTGGCTATATGAGACAAAACTACTAAGAAAAAAAATTATTTTCAAATAGATATGTAATTTTCTTCTTCATGGAGCTCATTAGTAATGTATGTATGCCATGCTCTGAATTCTATAGCGAGTATCTCTTGCAAACCACATATTCACCTTCAATTCATCTTTCAATATGGACTTGGAGCTAGATTTTACACTATTCCATATCCAGGCTAGTTTCATGTGAGCTTTAGCTGGTGGAATGGCATACTATATAATAATGTCCTCAATCATTTCAAGGCCTACTTGTTCTGATGATTGATTTATTTTCTAAATGTATTACTTCACTTCCCGTAAGATGAAATATATGCCTCCTATCTCTCCAAGTGATCCCACTAAAGGGATCTCGTGCTTTTGTGTTAAGGACTCCAAACCATTATGTAGTCGACTATAAGTAGTTATATTATTAGTAAATTGTGCATTGATACATATATAGTTCTGACTGTGGCATCTCAACTGTACTATATCTACTTTTGCATTAGTTCTATCATTTCTAACCAACTGTTGTGGAACGTCTGGATATTTGGCAGCCCATTCCTATCTTTGATCAATAACTCTATTTTCCACCTTTACCATCTTTTGAACTTCATGCACTTTATTTTGTCTAAAAACTAGGGTCACCATCGCTTCATGTAAAAGTATTGTTCCATCATAAAACCATGCCATGGTATCCACTATTGGACCCAATCCCTCCTGTTTTTGCTGAATTCCATTCAATTGTGTTGAAGTTGTGGGAAGATAGTTGTTAGTTTTCAACAACGAGGTGTTCTTATTTTTTCTTTACTGCAACCAACTCTTTCCTCAATCGTGCATTCTCTTTCAACATATACATTCAATTATCATGTGTTGTTGTAGCAAAAGCAACATTAGCTTCCATGATTTTCTAGGGATTCCTCCTAGTATCTATAGTTATCACCTTTTCCACAAATACAAAGACTGGATTCTGAGGTCATTTGGGAAGAATCTTCGCCTTTGTTGCATTATCCTTTTATTTGCATGATCAAACGTAACATTATATACATCCATGACTCTTTCTTCTACAAGAGGTGTGATTCATATCTTATCATATGGGATATGGCCACGTGTAAGAAGAGGTTTTTCAGGAGAACTTGGTTCATCATCTATGGGCTGGATGGCATCATCTTCCTCTATTTATTTTTCTATTTATTGAGTCATATATTATTTTTATAGCCACTATTTTTCTTCCTCCACCTATGAATTCCTTTATTATTTGTCTTCCACTCTCCTTTCTTCTTCTTTTTCCCATTTATTTCTAAGAAATTCATATTGTTTCTTCTTCTCCTCTTCCTCTTGTTGCATATTTTCTTGCAATTCTCTCTCTTCATGTTAGGAATCAATAAATCCCTTATTAAATAGGTCATATTTCCATTTTGTTCTACCTTTTTTGTTGGATCATGCTTGATCCTTTTCCCAAGATCTATGGTACTTTATTGATTTGTTGTTGCTTATGGTTCCTGATGTGTCTGTACATCTTGAGGTGGTGGAACTTGGGGGGAAATGAATTAAATTCCTATATGTTTCCTTCTTAGTGTGTTTTATCATTTCTTCACCTTTTCATCCTTTGAAATGGTCATTGATGTATATCTCCAAGTGAAGCCAATCCTATTACAATGTTGCTTGTACACTTTCGTGGGATCATACCCATGAAAGTCCTTGATTGCAAAGTGCATGCGGTCTAAATTTTTTATTACAACATTTGTTGCCTTGAGGCTCTTTAACTCATACATTCCAATCCTCAAAGAGAAAATAGGCCAAGGGGCCTTCTTCCTTCTATTAATAACTCTTGAAAACCCTTTATTCAACTGATAGGAAACTTCTTCCCGGACCACCTTGTTAGTCACATATTGTGGCATAATATGAGGTGAACTTTGACATCTAAAAAATATAATATATGCACTTTCTGGTGGAGAAAACTAATTTGTGATATCATGAAATTCCCTTTTCAACTGGTCGGTCATGCAAGGAGGGTTGGTTTCATACACAATCCAAAATACAATTGAAAATAAATTCTCTCCCAATTTGTCATATGCCCCTCTTAAACTCAAATTTCATAATATCCCACTTTGAAAGTAGACAAGAAAATTGTCTTGTAGGATCTAACTTCAACACATCCCTAGGAATGCATATCGAGAACAAACTCCATCTAACAGATATGTTTACATATATAAATTTGGTGCTTGGTTTTCCCTTCAATTTTCTTTGAGCTACTCAACATGTAGGTGCAACTCAAAAGAAAATGAAGTCAACCTGATTGAATATTTTTCCATGAGAAACAGCCATGTAGAGCATGAATATGCAATTCTTTTCAATTTTTTTTTGCATTTTTTCGCCCATCCAACCTTGAATGCATAAAAATAATATATTGGTACACTTCTCTCAAAATCCTAGTCGGGTAAATTGCACTCGAGTAGTGTCAGAACTTGGCAAGATCTTTGAATGAGGGATTGATATTGGCCCATCTAGTATAGAATTTTTTATTAGCATAATTTGTAATAAACTTGCATTTCCTCTTCATGGTAGGTGCCAGGATGACCACTACTTTCACTATGAAGCACCAAATATGAAGCATCCATGTGTGATAAAATGCATTCAATTTGTCCTACAAAAGGTATGACTAGGATCTTGCAGGAAATCCTGTGTATCCTGGACCACTTGATATTGATGTAGACATTCTTGTATTCCAAATTCTCAGGGAATTTTTTCTACATGAAAGAGTCTTTGATATCCCTCCATGTGACCTCGGTAGATTTGTCTATAAAACAATGTGTGTTTGTGAGAATAGGAATGGTAGGCTTTGTAACTTCCACTACTTATTGAGTGGTTTCTTCTGAAACTTATTTTGAGGCCACTTGGTTAGTAGTGGGAGTTATCATTCCAAAAAATAATTATAGAGTAATAACACTAGTAGGTGGAACACCTACACATGGAAGCATATTCATGGAAACAAATATTAGATTAAAGAAATCCTCTATATATTACAATAAATAACATTGAAAATAATGTTCAGAAATCCATCAAGATTAGCTAAGGGTGTGAGGCTATCGAAGAAGGGATGTCGTAACTTGAACAGGTAAGAAAATTGCATCAAATAAAGGAGGGAACATGTCAAAGAAACAATGGACATTCAAGGCTCACTAGAGGTGTTGGCGAAAAATAAGGTCTCGCGGGCAAGACCCAGGTTCACAGGGTTGTGGCTAAAGAGTCTTGGTGGTGTTGGCTTACGTGTGGCATTTCTGCCTGGAAAGATGAGCAGTCCAGTCAGAGGCAGTGGACATCCTGGGAAGGAAATCACAGATGGGAACAAACCGCGAACCGTAGTGAGAGAATCCATACATACTAGAATATTTCATGGATCATTAATCAAAGTATGGTGATGCATTTAAAATACACAAGTAGTGTAACATCATGACTATAATACCCAAACATAGGAGGTAATCTTCTGTATTACTCTTCAGTAGTACCTGGCTCAGTGGATTTACTTCGGCTCAACTCCATGAATTGTTTTCCTTCGTGGTCTAGAACTGAGAAGATAGAGAGAATCAGATACAGATGGATCTAAGAACAGAGAATACAAAACATAGAGAGTAGAGACCAATGGAGAGAACAAGTCTGATTCCTCCGCGGCTGCTTCCACGTTCAATCATCCCGCAACAGCAACCGATCAACCGATCTCTCTTCTTCAGCCGGGTGATTGCCTTTTATTCACCCGCTCGTCGCGACTGGCAGCTTCTCTGCGTCTTTGCTCTGGCTTTTCCCGACTTCTCTTCTGATGTCTGCATGTTCTACTTCCTGTTTGCTGCTGTATCTCTTTCATCTGTACTTCTCTCTATTCCATCTCCAGTTATCAAGTGCTTCCGCACCGCCTTGGTAGCTCCGCAACTCCTGGTCGCGCGGTGCGGTGGCGTTAGCTATGTGTATTCCCTCCGCAACTCAAAAAGATTCCAAGTTCAAAATTCAAAACTTAAACAAAAACAAGGGCCCCAACAGGCCCCGACCACAATCATTTGACTCGTCCGCGAGTCAATCGCAAATGACAGTCTCTACCTCCATACCTTCGCCGGCCTCTGTGCCCTGCTCTGCTGCTCTTTCTTCTGCTGCCCTTTCCTGTTGTACTCCGCCACCTGCTGATTCAAACAAGGGCCCCAACTCCGGGACCCGGCAGAGTGCTGCATCTCGAAGCTCCGTGAAAGTTACTACTGCTTGCTGCCATTCCTGCATAAGCAGGTCAGCATCTTGAACAATTCGGTTGGCTGTAGCTTCGTCGATGGGCGTCGGTGCATCCCCGAACAGTGTGGCGAGTTGGGACTCGGCAGTGGCATCCAGCTGATGCATTGCCTCGGCATGGCTGCGAAGGGGCGGCCGCATCTCCCGGAGAGTGTGCTTAGTTGCTGCTGATGCGGCCTCGGTCGTCTGCATTTGAAGTTCCAGCTCGTCCGTCTGAGCGTAGAGCTGGTCTAATCTGGCCTGGTCCGTGGTCGCCCGAATTTGGGTGGCGAGTTGTTGCAGTTGAGCAGCGATGGGCTGCGTTTTGACTGTCAGTGCGAGGGAGCACTCTTGTAGGCTGCGTAAAAGGGCCGAAGCCGCTGCCGTCGTGGAATGGAGAGTCTCTTGTAGATTGACTGCCTGGGCCTGTTTGGCAGTTACCTGTCCTGAATAATCAGCGGGTGGATCTGGTAGGGTAGGCCGTGCGGCTAACGCCGCTTGTAATTCCTGGTTCTCTCTGCAAATGGTGGTGAAGATGTCCCCGAGCTGGCGAGCCTGTAAGGCTATGCTGTCCTCTTCGATGCGAGCAGGGAGTGGGGCATTGTGAGCCCGTGCCTCCGGCCATACGCTGGAAAGTGCCTGATTAACAATGTTGGCCTGTTCCTGGAGGTAGGCCTTCTCCTGCAGTAGCTGATTGCGCTGTTCAGTAAGCGCCGTGATCTGGTTCCCCTGCTCGGTGCATCGCCGCTGTAGCTCTGTATGAATCTGCTCGGCCTTGCCGGCCGCCCGCTGAATGAGCAGAAATAACTGTGCTGGACTCAGTTGTTCTGCAGTCGTTGTGCGCGGGGCACCCTGCTCAGGCGTCTGTTCCTGTAAAGACGGTCCTATGGCCGCTGCTCGGCCTGCAGTCTCTGGAAGGTGGACCGGCGTCTGCTGTTGTACCGAAATGGCCATATCAGGCTCTGGCCGGTCCTGCTGCGTGGTTGGCGCCGTGGAAGGGCTGATTGAATCAACCCCAACTCTGTCTGGCTGAACAAATATAGTGGTAATGGGCTCCTGGGACGTGGCCACGGGGTCAACAGGGGGTACCACCGCGGCAGTACTGGAGGTGACCTCCGCCCCGTGGTCACCGCCGAAGAGGTCCCGGATCAAGGAATCGGACACAGTGGCTGATGAAGTGGACAGATTGGGGGAAGTGGCATGTGGTCTGCTGGTGGAGGGGACGGTGGATGGAGTGAACGAGGAGGGAGGGAAACGAAGGTTGAGGAAATCTGCTGGGTCAATCAGCGGTTCCTCCGGGATCAAGGTAGCTGTGGGCGGCGTGACTGGGGGATCATCCTCCGTAAGGTCCACCACGGGATCTGCAGTACTGGCCCTCTTGGATGGAGGTGGCCCAGAGGAATCGGGTTCGGGGCCCGGTTCACCCATTGTCGTGATGATGGGGGTGGCAGAAGTGAATAGGGAAGTGGGAATTGGGGAAGTGAGGGAAGCAGTGTTGGAGAGACCAAGTGACCGGTTAAGACGAAATTCATTAAAAGAAGGAAATATAGGGGCGCTACTAGAAACAACCTGGGTGGCCACATTGAGTCTCCGGACCTGGTCATTCATATGCTCCACAATGGGGACCAGTGCTTCAGGCAGGGTCGCTGCGCTCCCTGCTGCCTCTGTGGTTATCGCTACCACGACCGGGGAAGATTCCCCGGCACTGGTCGCGGCAGGCTGCTGGGCAGCCCGCATCCCATCAAAGTTATACCGGATGACTCCATCCTGAACGTGCCGAACGACCCCCGGCCATGTTAAAACCTCTCTGTGGAAGATACTGTCGGTCAACTGGAACCGCAAGGGCGCCATGTGAAATGTGTGGTGCGGGACACAAGCCGGCCGGATGAAAGTGTGATTATGGCTGACGCCAAACCACACTTGTTCGTTGTATTCATCCAGCAGGTTCCGGGGTACCCGCTGCTGAGAAGCCACCACATCGACCATCCTCCCATACCATTCGCGGAACGCCTCCGCGTTCACCTGCTTGCTGCTGGGGGCCGTGGACACCTGCCAGGGGGAGTATCGCATCGCGAACGGTTGGCTCCCGGTGAGTTCCGCTGGTGTCCGTATCGGAGGAACATGCCATTTCCACATGGCGAAGGCTAGGAGCGAGTATCCGTAGATAAAACTGGTGGTCCGTCTGTAATTGTCTTCGCAGGCCGCGAAGAGTTCCTTCAACACGAACGCGCTCCAATTCAATCGGGCCCCTTTGACGCAGTGCTCCGCAATCGAAATTGTGTCCAAGGTGCACTCGCCCTTGGTGTAATGGCGCATGGTCTTGCTCGCTATCAGATAGCAAGCAAACCGGATTTCTGGTACTTTGATCAAATCTATCTTGGCACCCTTGCCACCTCGGCGAGTACCATATTTGGTGTATAGGTCCGCCTCGGCCGATTTCCGGGCGCGCTTGGAGGCCGTCTGCCCCGCAGAGGAAACATCTGCCCCAGATTGACATAGCCCCGTAAGCCGACTAATATCTGCTGCATGGATTGGAATCTCCTCGTTCAACCATAGGGACCCGTTCTGCACCCGACTGAGGAGGAACCGGGTGCATTACAGAACTGGTCCGGTGGTGCCGAAGACAGGGAGACTGCGTAAATTCATCAACGTCGACTGCTGAAGACCCCGGAATTCGTCCTTCATCTGACTGTTAGAGCTACTCCCCGGTGTGTAGCGGTGTTCCATGAACGTCTGCCAATGCAGATGGGGAAACTCAGCCGGGTCGGACAAGTTAGCGTCCATGCAGGGCGCATTGTCGTACTTGCCGACCAGTGATAATTCGAGCCGGTGAATTCTGTGATCCAGCACCGGTTCCGGAACGGAGAGAACAGCTCTCGGCATCTTGGCGCGTCTCTGATAGACCTGGATGATTCGTCTGGAGCTCCCTGCTAAGTTCTGAGTGCTCTGAGGCTGCAAGTGCTCGGGAGTCGCTGAAATTTCCAAACTGAAGTGGTCCGTCATCCCGGCGCCGATAGCCTTCATGCAAATTGGGCCATCCGCTGGCACGCGCGGGGTTGATGAGACTCCATAACGACATTTAATTCTTGCTATCATGCTTGCCTGCGATAATCGTGTGATCAATCGCGGGCCTGTGTGTAATCTGACAGTTGCTGACGGCGGCATTGGAAGATGGGCGGACCCGACGGCGGAGAGAACTGCGGCTGATGGGGAATGATTACGGTATGATTACTGTCCATTAAGGGAATTTATGACCAAAATCTGAGCTATCCTACGGACTGAAAAAAGGAATGACGGTTATGACCTGGACTGACGCTGGCACGAGGACAGAACCTACGTGCAGGACACGCTGGACTGGGAGCGGCGTCATACTGGGTTGGCGCGCCGCCACGCTGGACTGGCGTTGCGACACGCTGGACTGGCCCGCTCCGCGCCATGGGCGGTTGCGGTATGGATGCCGCAACTGACGGTTTATTTGACTGACTGCAAAGGAATGGGAAAGACTAACTATGCTCAGCCCGGTTGCGGGAGAGTTATTCAACTACGCTACTCTACGGGTGCTCTCGGTTGCGAGAGTTATTGATGGAAAGGGAGAAGGTACCTACTCCTGGTAGGGCTTCAGGCGTGCACCATTCACCCATCCTGGAAGAACTGAGCCGTCCAATTGTGCCAATCGAACGGCTCCTGAGTCGCGGATCTCGATAACAAAGTACGGTCCCAGCCAATGCATCTGGAGCTTGCCTGGAAACTTCTGGAACCGGCTGTTGTACAAGAGAACCTTGCCGCCAACTTGGAAAGTTTTAGTCTTGATGTGGCGGTCATGCCACGCTTTCTGTCTGGCCTTCTGAACCTTCTGATGGAATTCCACAAGAAACCGAGCTTCGTCCAGCTCCTGTAGCTCGTGGAGTCGTTCCTGCAGTGACGCATCCTCTGAGAAGTGAAGGGACGTTGCGATCAAAAGGCTGGGGACGGTGAACTCGGCGGGAATCACAGCTTCCCGGCCGTACACCAGCTGGAATGGCGTCTGGTTTGTCAAACGTTTTACCGTGGTCCGGTAAGCCCATAATGTCGCTGGTATGCGCTCATCCCAATCATCCCGCTGAGCGTTGCAGATTTTCGTCAAGCCCTTCTCCAGAATCTTATTGAAGGCTTCCACCGTGCCATTAGCCTGCGGGTGGTATGGACTGCTCTTATGATGCTGTATCATAAATGTCTCCAGTAGCGACTTGACCGTGGCATTAATGAAATGCGTGCCTTGATTGCTGGTCAAGCTTCGGGGGCAGCCAAAACGGCTGATGATGTGCTCAAAGATGAATCGAGCAGCGGTCTCAGCGGAGCAGTCGCGTACCGCTGCTGCTTCAGCCCATCGCGTGAGATAATCAGTCGTCATAATGATGTACCGAGCTTTGGAATGGCGAGCAATTGGTGCAATGGGCCCTACAAAATCGACAGCCCACTTCTCAAATGGCCGCAACACATGCACGGGGTGTAGCGGAAGCTCATCCCTGTGTGAAGGCCGTCCCGTCCTCTGACAAATGTCGCAATGCTTCACATAGGCCTTACAGTCTGTATGCACCATTGGCCACCATAGGCCAGCTTGAAGTACCTTCCTTGCGGTGGGTTTAGCCCCCACGTGTCCTCCCGCAACACCGCTGTGACATTCCCACATCACTGCTTCCCGCTCATGGTCAAGAACACACCTGCGCAGCACCTCATCTAGGCCCAGCTTGTACAGCTGCCCGGCGATCAATTGATAATCGGCCGCCCGGACAACCAAGTGGCGTTTCTGAAGCGGCGTGTAATCCTCGGGGCACTTTCCTGTGGCCAGATACGTGGCAATGTCAGCCAGGTAGTCTGGGACCGCTTCAACGCGAAATAGATCAGCATCCGGAAGCTGATCATCTAACGGACCATCTTTTTCCCCCGACTCCAATCTGGATAAATGATCAGGCCCGACATTCAGCCGACCCGGTTTGACAATTACATCGAACGTAAACTCCTGAAAGAGTAGAAGCCATCGGCAGATCCTTCCTTCCAACACAGGCTTATTGACCAGATATTTTAAGGCCGAATGGTCCGTGAAAAATGTAAACTTATCGCCCAGAAGGTAGTGACGGAACTTCTGGAGAGAGTACACCATTGCCAGCGCCTCCCGCTCGGTCGTGGTATAATTCTTCTCCACATTAGATAGGCGTCGGCTGGCGAAGTATACCGGGTGGTCAACTGTCGTTTCCCCGGGTTGCGCTAATACGGCGCCAAGTGCAATCCCGGACGCATCAATGTGCACATGGAACTGCTTATCCCAATTCGGATGGACCAGTATTGGAGCCGTCGCCAGTTTCTCCTTCAATGTGTCGAGTGCCGTCCTGCATTCCGCTGTCCATTCAAATGCTTCGGACTTCCGCAAAAGTTTCTCCAGAGGGGCCGTAATTTTGGCGTAGTTGCGGATAAACCGCCTGTAATATCCTGTGTGCCCTAGCAGTGCCCGCAACTGCTTCACATTCTCGGGGGCCTCCATGTGGACAATAACCGCGACCTTGGCGGGATCAACGCAGACCCCTTGCTTACACACCACGTGACCCAAGAGTGTGCCGAATGGTACTGCAAAAATACATTTCTTCAAGTTCAGGGAAATCTGCAGCGGGCGACACCGATCGAACATAACACGCAACAGGGAGGCGTGTTTCTTTAGCAGGCTGTAAACGGTCCAATCATCCATATAGACTTCCAGGAACTTGTGAATATACTCCTGGAAAGCAGCAATGACAATCCGGGAAAACACAGCCGGTGCGTTCTTCAGACCAAACGGCATGACGTGGTATGCGAATGATCCCCACTCAGTCATGAATGTTGTCTTCGCTTTGTCTTCCTCGGCGATGCGCACTTGATGGTAGCCCGAAAACCCATCAGTAAAGGAATAAGCTTCGTTTCCCGCGACGTGATCGAGAACTTCGTCGCTGAAGGGAGTGGGAAACGGATCATGAATGCAAGCATTATTCAAACTCCGATAATCCACGCAGACACGGATTTCGGCTTTGTCCTTCTTGTTCTGGATGACAATGGGACTTACCCACTCAGCTTCCTCTACCGGAAAGATGAGTCCCGCAGCCATCATCTTGTCGATCTCCATCTTGACCTTCTCCTTGATACGTGGGTTCAACCGGTAAGGTCGGTGCTTCACTGGCCGGGCTCCTGGTTTCAGTGTGATGCGCATCTCGCCCAAATCCCCTTTGATCCCCTTCAGGTCCGCAACTGAGGACGGGAATAGATCTTCATACTCCCGAAGGAGGCTAAAAATTTCTCTGGTCGTCTCCGCGTCCCAGTAATCTCCCACCGTTGCCAGTTTCGGTTTCTCCTCCGTTCCTATGTTCAGCTTCTTTGTCTTTAGGGGCTGCAAATGGACTCCTTCTGTCGTCGGCTCGTCGCGGACACTCCGCTCGCCCTCCTTCTCGTCAAAATAGAGATGCCTCAGGTCCTCCAAACTGTCGTCCCCTGGTTCGCCGTCAACCCGTTGGCAAACCAACTCGCTCTTGACCCCTGAACGTGACGCCACCGGTCCCTCATTGGGCTCGGGATGGCGGAAAAACAGAACCTCCTTGACGGCTTGTAGGGCCTGAGATTCCTGCGCCGTCTCCCCTTCGAATGAGAAGCTCTGGATGAACTTTCCCGCAACTACTTGCCAAGAGCGGGTTCCCCGTTTCCGCTCTTCCTCTAGGTACCAGGCCTGGGGGATTGTACCCAGGGAGTGGATAAATCTGTGGACCCACAACTCCTCAGGGTACCTGGCGCTGCGCCACTGTTCCTCGCACGCCCGCAAGTGCTGTCGCGGGTCTGAATCTCCATGGTGTTTAAGTGTAATATAGGGCCCCTCATCCTCTTTGAAGCGTGCCCGTAGTGCATCCGCCACCAGCTCCCATCACAACAGAGTGTTGCGGTGGTTGTTCCACCATCGTCCTGATGTTGACTTCAGAGCCACATCCAACAGGGGTATCCGGCATTCTTCCGGGACCCGGTCTTCCACCTTGAGGATAAAAGTATTCACTGCTTGCATGTTTGACAATGTGGGGTACCCGCGGATCTTGGTCCCCACCCACCGGACCTGCGCGATGGTGGCACATCGCCGCGTGGTGGTCTCGTATCCCCCTTGCTGCCAATCTTCCCACGGAAGCTCAGATCCGAGTTTCGAGCTCTGCACACTCCGCCAACTGATAGATCCTGTTGCGGTCGGGTTGATATAATCGTCCCGCCTCCCGGCGGTCATCTGATAGAGGTGGTCCATCATCTGAGCATCCTCCCGACTGTCCACCGGTTCTGTGTATTGCGGACCCTGATACGAGTCGAGAGGCTGAGTGACCCTTACCTCCCCATCCTCAAAAATCATCAGCTCCTTCTTGAGATCGATGATCGCATAATTCTCAAAAGCCCAATCAATGCCAAGTAAAGCAAGATAGGGGTCCTTATCGCCCATGATATCAATAACTTCAAAGTCGGCATATGTCTTCACCCCCGCAACATCAACCTTGACACCCTCGAGTCGGCCGATTGGCAAAATACAGTACTGGTTCGCCATTCTGAGTTGGATTGGCGAATAAGCGAGCCGGGGCTTTCCAAGAGCCTCCCATGTCTTTCGTGGCAATATGTTGACGTCGGACCCCAGGTCCAACATCGTGTCGCTGATTTGGAATCCTGCGATCTGTGTGTTAAGTCGAAATTCTTTGCCCGTTCGTTGCTTGTTCCGCTTGACACGTTGCACGTATTTAGGCGTAGTATCTACCAAGTTTCTGGGTTCTGCGCGCCCCTGCAGCGCTCCGTCCAACACCTGTCTGAGCTGCTGCCGCAGCACGGTGTCATCCACAATCCTGAGAAACAGCCGGAGCCAATCCGCAACTACAACATCTGCAGCGTTCTGATCACTGGTTTCCGGCAGCTGGGGCTCCTCCAGCCCTCCTTCTTTCCGCAACTGGGCGAATGCCTCAACCGCCTCCTGAAAGTACTTCTTCTGCACCTCGGGCCTAATCAGCTTCTTTGGGGATGCCGGCCGCACCACTCGTGCTGGCTCCTTCTCGTGGGCATCCTCACCAGTCTTCTTTCCGCCTCTCGTTATTATCGCAACATTCTGCATGTCAGGGGTTGCAACCCCTCGCGGTTCTGAGCCTATCAGATTCGTGGCCCTCTGCCGCGCCCGCTCTTCCCACTTTTTGATGAGTTCTGGGCAGTCTTCAGTGGCGTGGGCATTGACCCGGCACTGGGAGCACCAGGGTCGTCGCGGAAGGGGACATTCTCGAGCCACGTGACCCTCCTGGTCACAGTTGTAGCATTTTACCGGCCCGCGTCCTCCTGTTCGGCCTCCCCGCATGCCGCCACCTCTTCCCCTCGCAGCCTCGTTCACCCTATACGAGGGACGATCCAGTCGATCCGCAAGAGCGTCAAGCGCCCTGCACTGCTCCGTGTTGTGCGTCGTGGACACACAGAATTCACAGTATACATTATTCGGCACCGTAGAGTACTTCTGTAATATCGGGCACATCCGAGGAGGATGCCCTATCGTTCGGAAAATTTCACAGTATTCTGCGGTGGAGGACCCCGGTTGCGGTGGAAACCCCGCAAAGGCCTGTTGCGTCTGGTATACCCCCTGCGGGTTCATTGCCGTGCCACCCCCTGGTGGTGCCCCCCCCTGGATAGCCGCAACTGAGGGTCCAACTCCCGCGCCGCGCAACCGAGGACATTCGGTTGCGACGTGCCCCTCGACCAGGCAATGAGTACACCAGACATTCGGTCGCGCTGGTCTTGTTGGCTGAATTTCCTTGAGCTTCTCAGTCAAACTGGCGATTTGGTGTTGCAACCCTATCAGCGAAGGGTCTTGCGGAGCCATCCCCCCCCTGTATTCCTGGGGGTATCCCGCCATGGCTTCAATCTTCATGGCCTGCTCCAAAGCATCCTGTAGATTATCAATCTTCTGCTGAGTGAGAGGGGTTCGTGTCAAGGGAAGCAGAGCCTTGATGAACCAGTCCCTCTCGTGGTTTGGATCGATCGGGTAGCTCAGTTTCCCGATCGCGTCCTTGAATCTCCGCATCAACTCCCATGCGGTTTCGCCTTCCTTCTGCTTAATTTCCCATAGCTCGGACAGACCCTGCTGGTCCGTCTGGGGGAGCTTGAATTCGCGGACAAAATCCCGCTTTACGTCTGCAATTACAGGATTAGGGTGCGCCTCAGACCACTTGATGAACCACCGCAGAGCTCTCTCTCTGAGCGTGGTTTGAAACTCTATTAACTTCCCTGCATCCGGCGTCTGTCGAGCCCTCCAGATGGCTTCGCACAGATACCAGTGTTGTTCTACATCGTCATTTCCCCGGCCAGAGAACTCTGGGTACCGGGTGAAAGATCCGGCCATGTATGCTTGCGGAGAATTGACCAGGATAAAACCTCCGGGTCCTGGTTGTGTAACGGTCCCACTGGGGAAAATACTACTACTAGTAACGCTGCTGCTACTGGGCGTTACCGACGCCACTGAACTACTAGATAACTGACTTAATGCTTGTAACTGAACAAAAATATTTCTTAAAGGTTGATAAAGTACCAGGGGAAGGTCGGGATCCTGGCCATGCGGAAGGTGGGACGTAGGGCTACCTGGAGGGGTGGGTGTCGTCTGATCCTGAAACATCTGCTGCATCACGTCGTGCCATTCGTCATCGAAACTTTCTTCGAGCTGCATCTTTTCGTTATCCTTGCTAGTCGGTACTTCTCTTTCTCGCATCATTGGGCTCCCATGCACCCACTGTACGTCTGCTGCCGTCCCGTCTCCTGTCCGGGTATTCAAACCCATGCTTCTTGTCTTTTGAGACGCCTCCTTCTGATTTCTCCTCTCGATCTCCCTTTTCTTCAAATCTCTCGTTACCCTTCTCCGCCACCTATCGGCGATCTGTGCCCGCCGATGTGCACGTGAATCCCGCAACTTGTATGCGGCCTCAACATCCATCCCCCGTTCCCTACTCCTACAGCCTACACAGCATCGGTCCCCTCAATCCTTCCCCCAGTACGGGTGGTTTACGCTTCCATACTCGTTTTGTGGAATTCAATCAACCCTTCGTCCACCATTAGGGCTTTGATCCACAGCGGAATCTCCTTCAACAGTTTTCCCCTCAGCCCTGAGTGAAACACAGCCTCAGCCTTCGAGAAATATTGGTAGCACTCAGCGGCAAACTCCACAACGTATCCTTCCAACGTGGTCTTTACCCAAAACTCCACTGCGCGGGTTAGTTCAGTATCTACCCGGTGTAGCGCTACCAAGTCTTCGTGCGCCCACCTGCGGTTTATCTTCCGCAAGCCTTCTTGGGCCGCCTTCGTTCGTAACCTCCGCAACCAATTGTAAAGATCCGTGGGAAACCTTCCCCAGAAAATTTCGTACGTATCGCTAGCTGAGTCAGAGAAAAGAACAAGCTCCCTGACCGCCACCTCCTTTTTCTTGATCAGCTCCGCCTGCTGAGTAATGAAATGGTCAAGATGATCATCCCACCATCTCCGTATTTCTCCTTCAAATATCCTCGAGACCATGATCTAGATCCCCTCAGAACATGCAGGTCCCGGCAACGGAACCATTTGTTGGCGAAAAATAAGGTCTCGCGGGCAAGACCCAGGTTCACAGGGTTGTGGCCAACAAGGGTCCGGTGTAGTCTAGTAACACGCCGGCATTTTCACCCTGCTCAGGAAGAACAGAGCGTCTCACCCGAGGCGTGCCGCGACCACATGGGAAAGGGGAAGCAATCACAGATGAGGAATAAACCCGCAACCACAGAAAGAAAGAGAATCCATTACATATACCAGAATATTCATGCAAGATCACCAATCAAGTATACAGACAGTCGCAACTTAAAAATTTTAAAGCAGTGTAAACACATCATAACCCATAACCCAAAACATAGAGACAGCAATCCTTCTTTATATTATTCTTCAGCCAAGTACCTGATCACATAGCTTCCTTCTCTGATAACTCATAAATCATATACAGATGGATCTAAGAACAGAGAATACAAAACATAGAGAGTAGAGACCAATGGAGAGAACAAGTCTGATTCCTCCGCGGCTGCTTCCGCCTTCAATCATCCTGCAACAGCAACCGATCAACCAAATCTCTCTCTTCTTCAGCCGGGTGATTGCCTTTTATTCACCCGCTCGTCGCGACTGGCGGCTTCTCTGCGTCTTTGCTCTAGCTTTTCCCGACTTCTCTTCTGATGTCGGCATGTTCTACTTCCTGTTTGCTGCTGTATCTCTTTCATCTGTACTTCTCTCTGTTCCATCTCCAGTTATCAAGTGCTTCCGCACCGCCTTGGTAGCTCCGCAACTCCTGGTCGCGCGGTGCGGTCGCGTTAGCTATGTGTATTCCCTCCGCAACTCAAAAAGAGTCCAAGTTCAAAATTCAAAACTTAAACAAAAACAAGGGCCCCAACACTCCGAGGTTAAGTGGAAGCAGATCTAGGGACAGGGCATCCCTTAAACACCTATGATCGAACCCCTAAAAGGCTAACTCTTCAGACAACAAGAAACACTTAAGATTTAAACACAAAGGTGAAAGCCTGAGATCAAAGAAAGGCTTTGAACTTTCAATGCTTCAATATTCAACTTGAGGGAACTTAGAAAGGTTCAATTGATTGAAAAAGACCCTAGTGAGACAAAATCAGCATTCTAAATTCCTAGTATCCCAATTCTTTCAATTAAAACCCAACAAGAACATCTAAGAACAGATTCATAAATTCATACATCAGTTAGCAGTGAATAACAGCTACTTCACTGGTAAAATTATCTTGAATTAGTTCTCAGATAACACAATCAGTAGAAAAAATCAAAGATAAGAAGAGTAGGAGCATTAGGGTACCATGCAAGGGTATATCCTAAGCCAGATTTCTGATTCTTACTAGAGAAATGAAATGTAATGAATTACAGAAGGAAAACAGAGACAAAGGTAGAACACATCACCGTTTCTTTAAATCAGGATCCAAAGAAATGTGCTTGTCATGTTAAAGAGCAACACCATTCATATACAACATTGTCCAACAACTTGATATTCAGTCTGAAATCATCTCCTCAACCTATTTTACAACTTTACACACAAAACTATATCTCAAGAGAAACGGCTTACAATTCACAGATATCCGATAAACAACCAACCACCTTTACGATATGTTTTTCTTGAGTTCTTATAGCTGAAAGAGAGGCATAGGAGGTAGATGAAACTTTAAATGAAACATTAAAACAGAGGCAGAAAGAAGGGGATCGAGGCCCATTCTGTCTTAATATATATGCATTAATCTTCGGTACTCTTTGGATAAAAGAGTGGTCTTCGACAGGCTGATAGTAACTCCAGGTATGTTCTTTGATGTAATTTCCAGTTGTAGTAATCTGGTGAATAGAAAAAGGAAGATAAATGATTTTTAGGTCTGCCATACTGCATAACAAATTCTCTGGTAGCAGTAGGACCTTCTGTCAGGGTGTAGATCTTCTCCGAAGCTCGATGTAGAATAAAAAACAGTATGGGAACTTGTCCTTCTCAGGAAAGAACCTTCTACTGATGTGAGACACTGATAAGATTGTTTTCTGAGCTTTAGGCCTCATTAGGCCTTCCGTGTTAATCATAAGGTCTTCAATTTGGTACACTCGCCCTTTAAACATTTAATTAAAGCTTAAAATTTCCAATAACATGCTTTAAATCTCTTAATTCTTCACTAATACTCTTTGCCGCTTCCATGACTCTCTCTTTCTGTGAATTTACAGGGATTATGGTGCTAGATTCTTAAACGGAGTTGATACCCCTGAATTGGATAAAATATGCATTTAAAAATCCTCTCAGGAGTCTTCCTACAATCTCTAGCTCTGATAAAACTTCATCGGTGCTACTGTGTCACTAACAGTGACTCTATAGAAATGAATGACTTTCACCGTCTATAACCCTGCACAAAGACACAAACAATGTTAAGAAATCCATGTGGGAAGTAGGATGGATGCTGTGGAAGACTGTGAGAATGGCAGCGCAGCAGAGGTGAATGCGGTGGATGCAGTGGAAAATGGTTGAAAAATGCTGTGAAATGATGAAAAACTGATCTGATGGTGGCCTGATGAAGAAATGGTTCTGGGCCGTTAGATTAGATGGACTAATGATGATCGACAACGAGGATTTGTTGGTGGAGTGGCTTAAGAAGGTTAGGCGGAATTAATAAACCTTTAATGTAAAACATTAAAGTTTTACCTTTGGCGAAATACAAAGGAAAATGATGAAAATGCAGTGAAATCAGGCGTGAATGGTGGGACCGCCATGGGCGGAGGGCGATTGGATATGGACCATTAGATCTCAGGAGGAGATCAACGGCTGAGATGAACCGATGAAACTCTGTGAAGTCCGATGGAAAAACATGAATGAGGGATGCGATGGAATGAGGGCAGATCAACAGTTGGGATCGCATGGAAGGGATCTCGGAGACAGAAGTGGGAAAGTGGTTTTAAGAGGAAAAACAACTGTTTTTGCGTTGTTTGGGAGTGGTTTTGAAAATCTCCCAAAAAAACGCGATATGGTCCGCCACCTGAAACGTGGCGAAATAAAACCGCCCATATCACGTGAATTTAAACTGTTAAAGCTCAGACTCCAGAGTTACGCAATATGCATGCTGTCCGTTGGATCTGGGATTACAAGATCTGACGGTGGAAGGTGGAGCACGATATGGAAATGTGCGTGGTCGGTAAGTTGGGGATAGGTCAATGGTGGTTTTAATGTGGGCCGTCCGATCTATGAAATGGACGGCTGAGATCTGAAGAGGGCAAACAATAGTGGAGGGGCTAGTTAATGAGCAGGGATAATCTTGGCTGTTGGATCCTTGGGATCGACGGTGGAGGTTTAAAGAGGAAGCGGAGGCGAAAGGATCAAATGAATGAGCGGGAGAAAGGAGGGTCGTCGGATCAAGCAGGATGGACGGCTGCGATCCAATTGGAGGGAGAGCGATGGAGGGAAAATGAGTTGGGCACGGATTAATCTGGATTGTCAGATCCGAATGGATGAATGGTTGGGATTAAATCGGGGCTTGCAAATCGGGAGGATCAACAATACGGGATTGGGTGCTTTGTGATTTGTGATTACGCGCCAACCATTGGATCTGGAAACAGATCGACGGTACACATGTAATCGGAGGGGTGAATGTAGAGGAGAGATGGGGGACTGCGGGACAAGCGCTGACCGTTCGATCTTTTAAAGATCAACGACTGATATTGCACCCACGGTTGAATAGACCAAAGCTCATCGCATCGGAGAAATTCAAGTTAACAAAGGAAAATGTGCTCGCACAAATCTCCGATTGCGATAAGCGCCCAAGGCCTAAGCGCCAGGTTCCAGCTCTCGGTCGCATGGTGGGGAAGTGGTTAGGGGCTGGCTGAAAGAGGCTTAAGCCTGTTATATAGTAAACAATGGGTTTTAGCCCTAAAAAAAGAGTTTTTTAAGGCTAAACAAGGGTTTTGGTAGGGGAATAAAGGGATTTTCTCACCAAATGAAGGGATTCACATGGTTTAAAAAGGGGGATTTGATGGTTTAGAAGACTTAGGAAGGGATTTTTAGGGTCAAAGGGGAAATTTGAGAAGGGAAAAAATGAGTTAAAATAGGTAATTTGCAGGGATACAAGGGAGAATATGTAGGCTTTTCTGAGCATAATTTTTTCACAGATAGTGAGTATTTCTTGATGGAAACAACAATGAAGATCTTTTCTAAGGAAATGGGCACACAGAGGCTTCAAGAATGATATGTTTTCAGAGGAAATGTATTTCTTGAAGGCTCAGAAAAATACTTAGCCACCTGTTTTCTCTGTCAAAAAATTATAGGTGGCTAACAGTGGCTCCACATGAAGATGGAATCTTCTTGAAGGTGTCAAGAGCTTCAGAAATATTCTTTGGGAAGTAGGCCAGATGCCTGATCTTTGAACCATCTTTTCTTCTTTGATTCAACTGTTACAAACATGATAGATATTAATTCAGCAGCAAACATTCCCCAAACAATATACCTACCCATCCTACAGTCCTAACATTTTTTCTTCAAGGTGCATTTGAATTTACAGACCTTCTTCATCATTATTTTTTATTGAAAGAAGAAACAAACTAATCTAATTTTACCCTTATTCCTCCATGAGACCAGATTAGACATTTCGCCTCCTAGCTTCTCTACCTACACTAATATCTGCTAGGATTAAACTGTCTAGCAGATTTCTTTCTCTACATTCTACAGCAGAAATTTAAAAATATTCAAACCAAGATTAGACAGTCTAGTTTGCTGTGGATCCATGGCATAAAGGTAGCTGCACATGAATTTAAATTGCAGAAACTTGAAAACAAAATATTGAAGGCTTGAAATCTTGAAATTTTGAAGCATCCTTCTTTCCTTTGTGACTCAAGTTTTGAGCTTGTTAGAGTCACTTTCTTCTTCACTTCAGCTCTGGTTTTGGGCTTGTTAGAGCTTATTCTTCTTTCTTCTTTGCTGGTTCAGATTTTGAGCATATTAGAACCAGCTTCTCTACTTCCTTTGGCTCAGGTTTTGATCATGTTAGAGCCAATATTTTGTACTTTAGAGGTTCAAGTTTTGAGCATGTCTGAACCTCTCTTTTTTTTCTCTTTTTTTTGAAACATTTTCTCTTTTTCTTTGAAAAAAAAACATAGCAATGGTATTTACAATGGAAATGGAACTGTAAACTAGGAATCAACAGCAGTAATGCTTGAGCATCCTGCCATTGACAGGACCCCCAAACAGATTTGCACCATCTAGCTCTTGCAGAAAAAAGGCATTCGGGGCAATAGTGGATTAGATTATGTAAGGAACCTGCCACAAACTATCGAATTTTCCATGCTTTCCTTTGTCTTCTCGCCTAGAGTCCCACTTTAGAAATTTATCTCCAATTTTGAAGTCACAAGCTTTTGTCCTTTTATCAAAAAACTTCTTTATATTTTCCTGCACTTTCAGAGCTCTGTTGTAGACCTCCTCTCTTGTCTGTTGGAGATGTATTGTTTGATTTATCCTCCTTACCATGTTGTCCTCTTCCAACTGAATCTCTTGGACTATTTTAATCACTGGTACCCCTAGGCTGGTAAGGAACACTGCCTATGTTCCATAAACAAGCTGATATTGTGACATTCAAATGGATTTCTTTGTTGTTAGCCTGTCAGCCCACAAAGCATGCACTAACTTGTTATGCCATGATTTCTTATTCTCTTCAAGAAAATTTTTGATAATGGTCACCAAGCTCTTGTTTGATGATTAAGCTAACCCATTACCTTGTGGGTAATAAGCATTTGAATGATCAACTGCTATCTGATACCTGTGACAAAAATCAATCATTTTCTTGGATCCAAAAGCAACATCATTATCAGTGATTATCTTTCTAGGGCAGCCAAATCTAGAGAGGATGTGGTCTTCTAGGAACTTAATGATGACAGAATTTGTGGCATTCCTAGAAGGGATGGCCTCTATCCAGTTTGTGAAACAGTCTGTGGCTGTAAGAATCCATTTGTGTTGTGTAGAAGAATCAGGGTGTATTTCTCCTATGAAATATAGGCCCCACTGTTGAAAGGGAGCTTCAACAGTTATAGGTTGTAATGGTAATGGGAGGAGCTTCCTTTTGCATTTAAAAATCTGGCACTTATGGCAGGAAATTATCATTTTTTGGATGTCATTGAAAAGTGTAGGCTAGTAATAGCCAGCTCTGAGTATTTTGTTAGCAGTGGCTTTCCAGTTTAAATGGCCTCCACACTCTCCTGCATTGAACTCATGTTTTACCCTCTCTACTTCAGTTTCAGGCAGGCATTTCAGCAGCAAACCATTTTCATTTTTCCAGTATAACCATTCATTTAAAATGAAATAGTTCCTAGCTTTCAACTTCAGAAACCGGGCCTTAGTATTTGATAAATTAGGAGGGGCATTGAGGTTTGTAAGCACATACAGGATGTCAGAATACCAAGGAGAATTTTGAAATTGTTCTTCAACTGTAGGATCAAGCAATCCTTCATGTTCATCCAGGGCATCTACCATGTTTATGTCAAGGGCTTGCAAGTTTGATTAAGCCATTAGTTGAGCCAAGCCCTGACCTTTGATCAATTTTATGGGTTTTATTTCGAGGTCATACTCTAATATTACAGAAATCCATTTGCCCCTCTTTCCATCAGGATCTTGGGACAAAATTTCTTTTACCACTATGTTTGGCACATAGGAAATGATGTGAGAATGCAGAATATACACCCTAAAGTCTTTCAAGGCCTTTACCAAAGCATAGGCCTGTTTTTCCATTATGTTATATTTTAAGGGTGCGTCCCTCAGAGCTTTGCTGAAGAAAGCAATGGGCTGTTCCTATCCCTCTGGATTTTTTTGCAGCGGAACTGCAGCCACTATATGCTCAGAGGCAAAGGATAATATCAAGAAGTCTTTTGAAAAGTCAGGGCTGATTAAGACAAGTGCCTGGGTGAGTGCAATTTTAACTAATTCAAAAGATTTTTTAGCCTCTACAGTCCACTTAACCCCTACACCTTTTTTTAGCATGTTTGTCATATCCCTGAGGTGCTCAGCTAAGTTGGGAATAAACCTCCTTAAGAAGTTAATTTTCCCAATAAAGGACTGCAACTCTTTTATGTTTCTCGGGTGGGTAATCTGCAGTATTCCCTTAACTCTTTTCGGGTATATTTTAATTCCCTTCTCTGATATAATATGGCCAAGAAGCTTACCTTCTTGAAGCCCAAATACAGTCTTCTTGGGATTTAAAGATAGACCAAACCTTCTACATTTTTCAAAAACTCTTCTTAGATGTTTTAGGTGCTCCTCATCAGTCTTGGAATAGACTATTATGTCATCCAGATAGATGACAATGAAGTGCCCTATTTCCTCAGAAAAGGCTATGTCCATTTCTCGTTCGAAGGTTGCACCAACGTTCATCAGTCCAAAAGGCATTTTTACGTACATAAAAATTCCCCATGGAGTGGTGAAAGCTATTTTAAGTTGGTCTTATGGGAGTACTAAAACTTGGTTATAGCCTGAAAAAACATCTAATAAGGAGATCCTTTTTGAGCCAACTACACTCTATAGGATGTGTTCCATCTTTGGCAAGGGGTAATTGTCTTTAAGTGAAGCTCTGTTAAGGTTCCTGAAATCGATGCACAGTCTGATCTCACCTGTCTTCTTTCTCACAGCTACAAGGTTGGAAACCCAATCAGAGAACCTCACAGGCACTATAATTCCTACCTCGTACATCTTCTTGATTTCCTTTTCAACTAGAGGCAGCTGTTTCAGGTTAATTCTGTGAAGTTTCTGTCTGAAGGGTTTTTGGTTTTCTTTCAAAGGGATCTTGTGCTGGATGATCTTCGTATCATAGCCTTTCAAGTCCTCATGGCTCCAGGAAAACACATCGATGAACTCTTTAAATAAGTCAATATATTTATTTTTCATGTATGAAGGCAAGGACCTAGCCAATTTAATCATTTTAGGCTTATCCTCGGTGCCTATGTTGCATTCCTTGACATCGGAGTCTGAGTGTTCTATAGTGGGTTTCTTCGCTACGTTGTTAAAATCAAAAAGGTCCTCTAAAGGTGCCAGTCCTCTGGGTATATTCTTATCTTTTGACTGCAGCACCTTGATTTCCTATTTTTCTGCATTCTTATACTCTTCGGTTTGATTTCCAAGTTCTTTAGTTAACATGTTTATTTCTACGTTATGTGGTGATCATTCTTCATCAGGGGGCTCTTCACTCAGGCAGCTTTCATCGGATTTAGAGTCTGAATCAGAGAATTCAAACTCATTCCTGCCAATCAGGAAATCCTCTATCTGCTTGTCACCCTCAAAAACCTACCAATATTTCTCATTATTAGGCACTGCAGGTCTATATTTTGTCTGAATGATGATTTTTTTGTCACTAGGTGATTTATGATATGAACTAGCAACGCAGGCTAATCCATTTGCAACAATGTTCTGACTCTTAGGAACAAACACCAACTGATACTCTACAAAGGTTTTCAGTAAATCCATAGCATCGTTTCTGTATGCTCTCAATCTAGGGTGTTTAGCTGTATACTCTTAGTTCACTTGTTTTATGATTAACTCAGAGTCTCCAAGTACAACTATCCTACGGGCTCCTAATTTTTTCAACAGATTTAAGCCTAGGATAAGGGCCTCATACTCTGCGATAATGTTTGTACATTTGAAGTCCAGTCTAAAGGCATGACTCTCAGCATAGTCACTCTTAGTGTTATGTAACCACACTCCAACTCCTGCATTCATTCTAGTGCAAGACGCGTCGAAATTCATTCTCCATAAGGGATCACTTTCAGGTTTATCATCGTTTTCCCCCCTAATGTTGGTTTCACTGTTATGCTGTAATATGGGGTCTAGTCGGCTATTTATAGTGAGTGTATGGAGTTCAGAGAGATGACTAGTCGGCTATTTATAGTCTTGGTTTTGTTCACTCTGAGTTTCTGATTCAGTGCACTGTCCAAAGGTTTTTTCTTCATTTTCCTCTATGTCTAGAGTGGCCATTATGTTAAAATCTATAGGCTCTACTCTATTGTTTGCATCTCTGTCTTCTAGCTCTGGCTCGTCTATGGATTCATTGTTGCAAAGGATAAAGGAGTCCAGATACGTGTGTACAGAGTACAGAGGTGAATTTTTAGGTTTTTAAGGGCTGCTAACCATGAACTTCATTTGTGCCTCTCTATACAGTCTCCTAAGGTGACTAAAGACAGGGATTGTCGCATATGACCAATCCATCTGCATTTTACCTTGCAGCTTGGCTCCCCATGACCTCGATAACAACATGCCATACTTAGGTGGCACATCTGCCACTACAACATCCATAACCATACATTTGGCTGGAATCTAGGTCAGTTTCACACACAGATCTTTGATTAGGCCAAGGCATTTAACTTTGCTGGAGTCAAATGAATATAAATCCTTATAGGGTCGGGTTATCTCTAGGCCTAACCACTCCATAACTACCTTAGGCATTGAGTTGTGTGATGCCCCAGAGTCATCCATTGCATTATGAAGGATCTTGTCATGGATATTGAGGCTGATATAAAAAGGGGGAACTACCCCTTCTTGAAACTTTCCTTCTATCTTTAGACCAAAAAAAAGGGCTGGTTGATCATCACTTAGATTGACAGTGTCATTGTTTTCACCTAGATTTAAAGCTTTCAAAATTTTTCCTTTATATACATCCTGAGTGGCCAGTTCAGAGAGTGGAACAGAAATTTTAATTTTAGCAATCTCACTCTCCAAATTGAAGGGAGATTGACTCTTTGTAAGACTCAACTTTGTTTTGTTAGCCACTACTTTAGTGGCAGAATCAGTGTGTTGATTCTCACTGTGTACAGTGTTTGTAGATATTTTATCAGGAGCATTAACTGCAGTGCTAGTGCTGCTAGTTTGTTGACTTTGTTTATTAGTATTTTGGCTGTCTTTTTCTTTGTTCTTCCCAGAACTCTCAGCTGCTGATTTGTTGCTTTCAGCAGTCACCTTAGGAGTTTTCTCAGGCCTTTTCTTAATGATAATCTCAGAAGCTTTTGGTTTGGAAGTGTCTAAGCTCTTCTTTCTTCTAATTTCATACTGTTCTCTGACTTGCATGATGGCATTTTCAAATCCTAGTCTATAATCCTCAGATTCTAACCTTTCCTCATCCCAATGTGAGTGTGAGGTCTGATTGTCTTCTGTGGAACAGTTGTGGATTGAGTTGTCTATTTCCACCATGTTTATTGTGGTTCCCTCAGACTCTTCTATTATCCCCTCATCGTCATCGAGGAAATTCTCTTGAAATGGGGGTATGACTTGTTGATCAGAGTCTCTTTGTCTGTTAGGAGGGTTGTTTCTCCTAAATTTCTGGTTCTGGTTATAATTCTGGTTTCTGTTATGATTACTGACTTGGACAGTCAAATTTTCCACCATTTTTCCTAGTCTCTTCATGGTTTTGGCTAGGCTTTCATATTTGGGGTTAGTGTTGAGCCTCAAAATTGTGCTTTCCTTCACCTCATTTTACCTCATTTTCCCTTGTCCATTTCTATCTTAGACCCAATTGATCAATGAATATAGTTAAAATTACTTCTAGAATGATTTACATGAGACTTGTTGAATTTTGTGATTTTTGCCATTATAAAGCATTTTGACCGGAACTAGCTGCAGAATGCAGACATTTCGTAGCTAACCGGCGATTCTGCAGCTGCCTTCATGTTTGAGTATGTTCCAGATGGCCTCTTGAGAAAAACCGCATATGGGCATGATCCACGTCATGACTACATGGTTCGTTGCTCATCATGGAGGAAGAAATGGATTCTGGGTACGGTTATGAACGTGGGAACACATTTATGAAGGAAGACTTCTATTAGGACTGTCTCAGTCCAGATGTCTTTTCTTCTTCACGTAGCCACTTCAAAGAGTCCTAACGTGATTCAGATAAGGAAATACATTGTTCCTAAATTGTTGTAATTATTGTTACGTGCATTTGCTTTATAAACTCTTGGGAGACCGAGAGCTATGTTAGAGATTTTATGTTAGATTTGCTGCTAGATTTTGTTTAAACTCTGTGCTACATTCCTGAAAACGCAGAGTGTTATGTTCAAACTATTTCATCTTTAATGGAGCAGACAAAGTTATTTTGAAGGCTTGATTTAATTTGAAGTTGAATTCCGTCAAGTGGTAGAGGGCCCTTGCCTCTTGCACGGATTTATTTTGCGTAAAATAGATAAGTTTTCTAGCTGCCTTTACGTTTTGCATTTGAATTAATAGTTGTTTTTGTTAGCTACTGTAGTCATACTCATTCTAACTCTTCCACCAGAAGATACTCTTCCAAAAGACTATAATGATGAATGTTGAATGACTATAGTATTGTAGGCTTAGGAGTCGAATTTATAGTTGTTTTAACTAGCTACTGTAGTTATATTCATTCTAGCTCTTCCACAAGAAGACACTCTTCCAACAGATTATAATGATGAATGATGAATAGCTATAGTACTGTAGGATTTAGTTGTATTTTTTGCTATTCAATATCACAGTTACACTTGTTCTAATCACTCTTCCACAAGAAGAAACTCTTCCAAGAAATTCTTAAGAATTTCAAGACATGACTGTGACAATGAATGATTTAGTTGTGTGTTTGTACTAAATATCATCTCTGTTCTTGCTCTTAAACGCTTGCCCAAGACATCATAATAACGAGTAGGGTATGGATATGATCTCTTAGTTTTTCATTTGCTTTCGGTCTATTTGCTTACAATTGCACCCAATTACACAGTCAGAATTGTTCTATCTCTTCCAAAAGAAGGAACTCTTCCAAAATATCACTAATGATGAACAAACAGATTGTGTAACCTCATAGAATAATGCATGTTAGCATAGTTAGAATGCTTCGGAGTTTCATTGCATTTAATTCATGTTCAGTTACTTTGTTTCAAGTTTGATGATGACTTGTAGTTCAGCATTGTTCTAGATTAGTGGCATCTTAAGCTCATTTTTAGATTAACTCATTGTACTGCACTTCCATTCAGATTACCATCCATTGCACAATAGATTACTTTAGTTGTTAGGATTAACAAGACAGCCTTCATTATTCACAAACACCTTCTTGTTCTAAAATCCACAAATGATCCATAGCCATAGGAACAGAAGACAACATCACTATAAGGTCTGAAATCTCTCTGCAATTTCCTCATCATTTCATAAAACAGAGCTCTCCCTCAAAAGGACTACTTTGAAAAAGACACCAATAATTCTTTGAGTAAAGGATCTGTGACATTCAATTAAATTGCAGAATAGAACTAGGAATTAATCATAGAATAGAAGAACTTAGGACAAAATGTTGCATCATGGTAAGATTAGTGTTTAACTGTTTAGTTAGAGGATTTGCATATTTAGTGATCATTTCTCAAGTCTAGTTTGTGTCATTTGCCTAAGAAGTCATTATCAAGCTTTTGCTTTTATTTAGTCATAGTTCAGATTGATCCGTCTATTTCTAATTGCATTTATACATTCATACAATAAACATAACTACTGTTTTTTTCCTTCTGGCTTTCACTTTCCATTAGTTTTCTAGGCATTTTCATTGTGAACATAAAACACCAAAAGGACAAAAACATCATAAATCAACATAAAAGACCAAAAACATCACAAAACACTACACACAATGCATCAGGAAACAAGCACCTAGGTACATATGGTACACTTCACTTCAGCAGTTTACAAATCCTGGTTGACAATTAAATGAGCTCAATTTAGGAGACTAGATTGAGACCAAACAGTTAGATGTGGAAGCTGATGTGTCATCCCTATAGGTTACCTTTTTCTTAGATCTCATTCTGGCTCTCTTTTCAATCGGGTTAGCTTCTACACTCACTGCTCCTTTTTGCATATCTTCCAAGGTGTTGTAATCTCTCTCCCTAAGCTGGTAGGCCATGTCAGCATCAAAGCCTTCAGGATATTTCACTAAAGCCATTCCCTAGGGAGGTTTCATATGTGGAGGAAGAGCGTTATAAATGCTGTTAAACCTTGTAGAATAGTCATGGACACTCTCTCCTACATTCCTATTAAGGTTCTTATATTCTGGTAAGATTTGGAGGGGGTTGGTCTTGACTTCCCATTTGTTTATGAAGGATTGATATAACGAGGGAAGATCATGGATGCTATTAGGAGGTAGGCCTTTAAACCACTTCTTCACATCTCCTCCTAAACTTTGTGAAAAGATTCTCATCTTGACTGTCTCATCATCTATTTCCATATAGTCAAAGGAATCTTCCATCCTATCTACATGATGTTGAGCTGTGGTAGACTCTATTGCAGTGAAATGTGAGATTTTTGACTGATAATCATTGGGTAAAGGCACTAGAGGCTGTGGTGACACCATAGGTGCATACCAGGCTAGCATGATGATTTTCTGAGGAGGTAAAGGATTGGCTTGAACAGCAGGTATGTGGATGACAGGAATACTAGGACTAGCAACACTCTGTTGAACTAATTTAGGGTGATAGAACCCCAATTTTTGAATGAAATGAATATCCGGAGGTGTGGATGGAGGGGTCTCTCTACCCCCAATATGTTGACCACTATGAGATGGTGAACCAGGAAGCTCGAGGTCTGTCTGATCTAAAGCACTAAATGTCTTAGTTCTAGGTAAAATACTTGGTAAGTCACAGTCAAAATGAGTGTCTGAAAGAGGTATAAATTTTTTTGGTGCAGAGTCAGCTCTATGGATGGGTCCGATAATAGTTGACTTTCTAGTGGTGGGAGATTTCCTAAGAATGTTCTCTGGATTGTCCACTATTCCAGGTGGGTTTGGGTTAGGATAAGCTCTGGAATGAATGTTTCTTGAAGCTAGTATGTTTGTCTACAACCAAAAGAGCTAATCCTATCTGTTTCTTCTAATATGGTTGATGTTGTAATGAAGGCTGGTCTCCCAGTGGAGTCTTGTGAAACCAAGATAATCAGCAAGCCTACTGATCACCAGTGGAGTCTTTAAATCATTAGGAACTATGGAGTCGCCAGGTGGAAGGTTTAGAATGTTTCAAGAAGGTATACTGTCCACCACAGTGATTACCACCAAACTCAGGCTACTATGGTCTTCTTTGAGTTCATAGAAGTGTTTAAAGATGTGTTTACTCAAAGCTTCCCCAGTGGAGTCGCCATTATGTTGGTGATGACAGTGGGACACAAGACCAGATATAGCAGTTAAGGGCACTCAAAGTTTATTCCCTAACGGAGTTGCCATTATGTTGGGGTTCCTATGTTTTGGCAGGTTTGGCTCTACCAAAAGATAAGACAACATCAAAACCACTTTGGGACCTCAAGATCTAGCCCTCCTAGGCCTAGAGAGGGATCTCTCTATAAAGGCAAAGATGGATGTATCTTTGAAGCTCGGTTTTAAGATATCAAGCTAGTTATAGGCACATGGTTTGTTGTTTGTTTTGTTTGTTTGGTTGTTGGGAAACATGAAGGAAGGGTTCAATATAAGACAAAGGGTGAGCAAAGAGGATTCTAGGAAAAAAGGGAGATAATTCAAAGAACACTCGAGACCATTGGGCAATGGAGTCATAAAAGGGTTTACTTGCTATTTAGTATCCAAGGCTTTCAATTGGGCTAGTCATCTAAAACAGAGGATCTTTAAAGATGATAGTGTGGTATAAAATAGTGAGGAAAGAAGGTGAATGACAAGGAAAACTCCAAGGTGACCACTTAGGAAGCAGATCTAGGGATAGGGCATGCCTTAAACACCTATGATCCAACCCCTAAAAGGCTAACTCTTCAGACAACAAGAAACACTTAAGATTTAAACACAAAGGTGAAAGCCTGAGATCAGAGAAAGGCTTTGAACTTTCAATGCTTCGACATTCAACTTGAGGGAACTTAGAAAGGTTCAATTGATTGAAAAAGACCCTAGTGAGAGAGAATCGGCATTATAAACTCCCAGTATCCCAATTCTTTCAATTAAAACCCAACAAGAACATCTAAGAACAGATTCATAAATCCATACATCAGTTAGCAGTGAATAACAGCTACTTCACTGGTTAAATTATCTTGAATTAGTTCTCAGATAATGCAATCAGTAGAAAACATCAAAGATAAGAAGAGTAGGAGCATTAGGGTACCATGCAAGGGTATATCCTAAGCCAGATTTTTGATTCTTACTAGAGAAATGAAATGTAATGAATTACAGAAGGAAAACAGAGACAAAGGTAGAACACATCACTGCTGCTTTAAATCAGGATCCAAAGAAATGTGCTTGTCATATTAAAGAGCAACACTAGTCATATACAACATTTTCCAATAGCTTGATATTCAGTCTGAAATCATCTCCTCAGCCTATTTTACAACTTTACACACAAAACTATATCTCAAGAGAAACGGCTTACAATTCACAAATATCCGATCAACAACCAACCACCTTTACGATGTGTTTTTCTTGAGTTATTATAGCTAAAAGAGAGGCAGAGGAGGTAGATGAACCTTTAAATGAAACATTAAAATAGAGGCAGAAGGAAGGGGCTCGAGGCCCATTCTGTCTTAATATCTATGCATTAATCTTCGGTACTCTTTGGATAAAAGAGTGGTCTTCGACAGGCTGATAGTAACTCCAGGTATGTTCTTTGATGTACTTTTCGGCTGTAGTACTTTGTAGTACTCTGGTGAATAGAAAAAGGAAGATAAATGACTTTTAGGTCTGCCATACTACATAACAAATGCTCTGGTGGCAGTAGGACCTTCTGTCAGGGTGTAGAATTTCTCCGGAGCTCAATGTAGAATAAAAAACAGTATGGGAACTTGTCCTTCCCAGAAAAGAACCTTCTGCTGATGTGAGACACTGATAAGATTTTTTTTTGAGCTTTAGCCCTCATTAGGCCTTTCGTGTTAATCATAAGGTCTTCAATTTGGTACAATCGCCCTTTAAACATTTAATTAAAGCTTAAAATTTACAATAACATGCTTTAAATATCTTAATTCTTCACTGATACTCTTTGCCGCTTCCGTGACTGTCCTTGTCTGTGAATTTGTAGGGCTTATGGTGCTAGATTCTTAAAGGGAGTTGATACCCCTGATTTGGATAAAATATGCGTTTAAAAACCCTCTCAGGAGTCTTCCTGCAATCTCTGGCTCTGATAAAACTTCATCGGCACTACTATGTCACTAACAGTGACTGTGTAGAAAAGAACAGCTTTCACCCTCTGTAACCCTGCACAGAGACACAAACAATGTTAAGAAATCCATGCGGGAAGGAGGATGGATGCTGTGGAAGACTGTGAGAATGGCAGCGCAGCAGAGATGAATGCGGTGGATGCAGTGGAAAACGACTGAAAAAAGCTGTGAAATGATGAAAAACTGATTTGATGGTGGCCTGATGAAGAAATGGTTCTGGGTCGTTAGATTAGATGGACTAATGATGATCGATGGCGAGGATTTGCTAGTGGAGTGGCTTAAGAAGGTTAGGTGGAATGAAATAAACCTTTAATGTAAAACATTAAAATTTTACCTTTGGCGAAATACAAAGGAAAATGACGAAAGTGTAGTGAAATCGGGCGTGAATGGTGGGACCGGCATGGGTGGAGGGCGATTGGATATGGACCGTTAGATCTTAGGAGGAGATCAACGACTGAGATCACTCGATGAAACTCTGTGAAGTCCGATGGAAAAGCATGAATGAGGGACGCGATGGAATGAGGGCTGTTGATCTGTACAGATCAACGGTCGGGATAGCATGGAAGGGCTCTCCGAAGCGGAAGTGGGAAAGTGGTTTTAAGAGGAAAAACAATTGTTTTCGCATTGTTTGGGAGTGGTTTTGAAAATCTCTCAAAAAAATGCAATATGGTTCGCCACCTGACATGTGGAGAAATAAAACCGCCCATATCGCGTGAATTCAACTGTTAAAGCTCGGACACCAAAGTTACACGATATGCATGCTGGCTGTTGGATTTGGGATTGCGAGATCCAACGGTGGAAGGTGGAGCGCGATATGGCAACGTGCACGGTCAGTAAGGTGGGGACAGGTCAATGGTGGTTTTAATGTGGGCCATCCAATCTACAGAATGGACGGCTGAGATCTGAAGTGGGAAAACAATAGTGGAGGGGTTGGTTAATGAGCGAGGATAATCCTCGCCGTTGGATCCTTGGGATGGACGGTGGAGATTTAAAGAGGAAGCAAAGGCAAAAGGATCAAATGAATGAGCGAGAGAAAGGAGGGCCGTCGGATCAAGCAGGATGGACGGCTGCGATCCAATCGGAGGGAGAGCAATGGAGGGAAAATGAGTGGGGCGTGGATTAATCTGGACCATCGGATT
Organism: Pinus albicaulis; assembly: GCA_034641835.2. NCBI lineage: Eukaryota > Viridiplantae > Streptophyta > Pinopsida > Pinales > Pinaceae > Pinus > Pinus albicaulis. The sequence goes on along the minus strand of CM076581.1, from coordinate 1,250,871,699 downwards.
CGAATGGATGAACGGTTGGGATTCAATAGGGGCTCGAAAATCGGGAGGATCAACAATATGGGATTGGGGGCTTTGTGATTTGCGATTACGCGCCAACCATCGGATCTGGAAATAGATCGACAGCCCACATGTAATCAGAGGGGTGAATGTAGAGGAGCGATGGGGGACTGTGGGACAAGCGCGGACCATCCGATCTTTTAAAGATCAACGGCTGATATTACACCTGCGGTTGAATAGACCAAAGCTCATCGCATCGGAGAAATTCAAGTTAACAAAGGAAAACGCGCTCGCACAAATCTCCGATTGCGATAAGTGCCCAAGGCCTAAGCGCTAGGTTTCGGCTCCCGATCGCATGGTGGGGAAATGCTTAGGGGCTGGCCGAAAGTGGCTTAAGCCTGTTATATGGTAAACAGTGGGTTTTAGGCCTAAAAGCAGAGTTTTTTAAAGCTAAACAAGGGTTCCGGTAGGAGAATAAAGGGATTTTCTCACCAAATGAAGGGATTCACATGGTTTAAAAAGGTGGATTTGATGGTTTAGAAGACTTAGAAATGGATTTTGAGGGTCAAAGGTGAAATTTGAGAAGGGGAAAAAAGGGGTTCAAATAGGGAATTTGCAGGGATACAAGGGAGCAGATGTAGGCTTTTCTGAGCATAATTTTTTCATAGACAATGAGTATTTCTTGATGGAAGCAACAGTGAAGATCTTTTCTAAGGAAATGGGCACACAGAGGCTTCAAGAATGATATTTTTCAGAGGAAATGTATTTCTTGAAGGCTCAGAAAAATACTTAGCCACCTGTTTGTTCTGTCAAAAAATTATAGGTGCCTAACAGTGGCTCCACATGGGGATGGCATCTTCTTGAAGATGTCAAGAACTTCAGAAATATTCTTTGGGAAGTAGGCCAGATGCCTGATCTTTGAACCATCTTTTCTTCTTTGATTCAGCTGTTAAAAACATGATAGATATTAATTCAGCAGAAAACATTCCCCAAACAATCTACCTACCCATCCTACAGTCCTAACATTTTTTCTTCAAGGTGCATTTGAATTTGCATACCTTCTTCATCATTATTTTTTATTGAAAGCAGAAACAAACTAATCTAATTCTACCCTTATTCCTCCATGAGACTAGATTAGACAGTTGGCCTCATAGCTTCTCTACCTACACTAATATCTGCTAGGATTAAACTGTCTAGCAGATTTCTTTCTCTACATTCTACAACAGAAATTTAAAAATAGTCAAACTAAGATTAAACAGTCTAGTTTGTTGTGGATCCATGGCATAAAGGCAGCTGCACATGAACTGAAATTGCAGAAACTTGAAAACAAAATCTTGAAGGCTTGAAATCTTGAAATTTTGAAGCATCCTTCTTTCCTTTGTGAGTCAAGTTTTGAGCTTGTTAGAGTCACTTTCTTCTTTACTTCAGCTCTAGTTTTGGGCTTGTTAGAGCTGATTCTTCTTAATTCTTTGCTGGTTTAGATTTTGAGCATATTAGAACCAACTTCTTTACTTCCTTTGGCTCAGGTTTTGATCATGTTAGAGCCAATCTTTTTTACTTCAGAGGTTCAAGTTTTGAGCATGTTTGAACCTCGTTTTTTTTTCTCTTTTTTTTGAAACATTTTCTCTTTTTCTTTGAAAAAAAAACATAGCAATGGTATTTACAATGGAAATGGAACTGTAAACTGGGAATCAGTAGTAGTAATGCTTGAGCATCCTGCCATTGACAGGACCCCCAAACAAATCTGCACCATCTAGCTCTTGTAGAAAAAAGGAATTCAGACCAATAGTGGATTGGATTATGTAAGAACCCTGCCACAAACTATCGAATTTGCCATGCTTTCCTTTGTCTTCTCACCTAGAGTACCACTTTAGAACTTTATCTCCAATTTTGAAGTCACAAGTTTTTTTCCTTTTATCAAAAAACTTCTTTATATTTTCCTGCACTTTCAAAGCTCTGTTGTAGACCTCCTCTCTTGTCTGTAGGAGATGTATTGTTTGATTTATCCTCCTTACCATGCTGTCCTCTTCCGACTGAATCTCTTGGACTAGTTTAATCACTGGTACCCCTAGGCCAGTAGGGAATGTTAGTATGAATCCTTTGTCGAAGTGTACGAAAAAGGACCACTTTAGCTACGCATAACTAATAGCCCTAACAACAAAAGTGGCTGCCAATATCTTCAGATCTACGATTAGTTAGACAAGAAAATAGCTGCAAAACACCAGATCTATGTATGGAAAGACATTAAGCAGTAAAATAAAGGGTTTGCTCCATGCATCCAACAGACAAGACAAGAACACAATTTTTTGAAAGAATTTTTATATTACAGGGCACCTGGGAGGAAAACAAGAAGGTGTATCCGGCTCTCCTCAATGGGATGGGTTCTTTGTAGTCCTCAGCACTTCAGATCTAAGCTTTCTCTCTCTTGTAGGTGTAGAAAACCCAATGTAAAAATGAAGCTCAATGGGAGCAAATGATGATGAAAAGTGAGACCAAGTGTATAGATCCAGAGTGATCTAATAGGCAACAAAAGGTGAAGAATGATGGGGAAAACCCTCCTATTTATAACAAAATATTGGGTCATTCTAGATCTTGGTGCATGATTAAAATAATGTTAACCCAAATCTAGATCCACCTTTTATGGAATACTTTATTATATTTGTTGGAGGGAAAGGGTCTTTGACTTGGGTCAAATCCCTTGATTAGTCAAAAATAAATAAATAAATGATTTGTTTATCTTTTTAAGGAAGTGGTTGGAAGATAATCAAATAAATAATGATTTATTTAATTATTTGTGGGTGATTTGGTCATATTTAACAAGGAATATTATCTAAATGAGATTTAAATAATTATTTCTAGAAATTAATAAGATAAATAAAGGTTTATCTAATTAATTTCTTTGATTTTGGGTTAAACATGACTGGGAATAATAATTAAATTATGGTTTAATTAATTATTCCATGAGGAAAATCAAACAAATATGGAGAATTTTGTTTAATATAACTATTTTTACAGGGTTTCTATTTTAACATAGTAGTGATGGTTTTATAGGAATGCAGCGGGTATATATGGTGTACTTGGGGTCCATCTAATGATAATAAGTTAGATGACCAAAAAATTATTTAATAAACATCTGCCCAGTGATGCGAGTGTCAGGGAGAGATAGAGGCAAATCGTATGACCGAAGTACGTTGTAGAGCAAATCACTAGACAACAAAAGGGATGTCAGAGAGAGAAATGTGAGGTAGATAGTGTGCTGAAGGACTAGACCCTGAGGAGATGAGACTCGCAGGTGCAACAAGTCTCTTTTGATGAGAGGGTACCAGTGCTGAAGGTGGCGGGGGAGGCATACCTATGCCCGCCGAGACAAAGTAAAAAAGAATAGTGTGTCCAGTAAACAAGGGACCGAACAATAAAATACAGCTGGCATAATCATGAGCTAGATAAAAATACAATAAGGAATCCCACATACATGTTGTGCCTGGGATAACAGCCAGGACTTGTACAATAATATCTGGGTACATGAGATACAAATACAACCGAAATGCCCCCTGCACATGGGGAAGGGCTCATATGATCAGTATGCAAGTCGGCGGCGCAAGTGGCTACGGCCAACATCATCAAATACGCATATACGCGTGCATCGAACCATACATTTGGTCATGTCGGGCATGTGGGTTTTATGTCCTGGGCCACCCCCTCATGAGGGTTGAGACATCTCACACACACCCGAGAATCATCAAGAGCTGCTGCTGGATCACTGGACCATCAAGTATACGAATCTCGATCATGCTGGAAGGAGTTGGAGAAACAATCAAGTCAAAGGGAAATGAGATGTCCCTTGGCCTGATTCGAGGCACCGAACAAGAGTGGAAGCTGGAACCAAGGTACACCGCCCTCTAGACCTGGCTTCTGGAATGAAAGTCTTGGTTTCGACGAGGAAGGAAAGTCTGCCACGATTGAGGAGTGAGTCCCGAAAAATAAGGCACGAGAGAGAAAACGACGTGGACGGTGACTCTAATGATGATGGTGAAGTGGAAAGGACGAGTAGCTAATGGACGACTTCCTTGCTAACGAACGCAAAGGGCATGAATGACATGGCGACGGCGGCGCACAACATCATCGAGGATGAGGCAGTGGCGAAGGTCATAATGTGCGACACACAAGAGAGAGACCCAATCGATGACGGATGGAGGGCTATAGTGGGGTACAAAGGGACTCGGTATAGACTCCATGGAGGGAATGATGACTCAACATGGATGCTCTAAACAAGGGTGACTCGATGGTGCTGCCACACAGTAAAGGCCCCAATGGAGGGCCGTGGAAACATGAGTACATGATGGGAACTCATGACGAAAATCAACACGAACGAAGACAAGTAAGGGGGCAAGATGGTGCCCCAAGTACAAGTGTCGTAAGTGAGGAAATTCGATTTTAAGGAGGGGTGAAGTGACCCTTCTTGTCTTGGACAAAGTGTGTCTGGAGACCGGGAGGGAGTGTCGGATATCAAAAACTATGAATGCCCATTTGGGGGCACCGGTGTGAGAAGATCTATCCAGCGGTGCGGACGGTTCGTCGAACGGGGCTACGGTGTGGTCGCAGCAGTCGAAAGAAGAAACAGGGGTTCTCTTTTAATGAGGCGGTTTTCCCTCCAAAATCATTCATTTGCTATTGTTGCTATGGTGAATGTGGAGAGGAGAGAAGGCCCTAAATCTTGCGGCGAACGTAGCGGACAAACCGACCGTTGGAATCGCGATCCGTCAGTTGCAGGTAGGAGGTCTAACTTTTCTCTTGCATTTTGATGGATTACTTTTTCAGTTTAGGGCCCAGAAATCCAGGAACAGTCCCTCCTTCATCTCTACGGCCGGGTCGCACTTTTTGGGGAAAAAAGTGCGACCTAGGACACAGGTATCAGGGCAAAAAGTGCGACCTGGACCAGAAAAGAGCAGAAAACTGCGACCTAGGAGATGAGGGGGTTTTGGTGCTGTTTTATGGCTGGAAGTTGGGTTTTGGTGTTTGGTTATGGTTTTCCCGATCTGTACGCTGACAAAAATGATGTGTTTGTGCAGGTATGGCAGAGTTACGGGTCAACTGGAGGGAGAGAGATCTGGGGACACTTCGGACAGAGATCCAGGCGGATCAGGGCGTCCGCCGTGTATTGGCCAGATTTGGGGTTCTCAAGTTTTTGGAGAACCCATTGATGAGAGCAGGGGAGCCGTTACTGGCCCGGATTATCAGTTATTGGGATCCAGATCAGGAGATCTTTGTGGTGCAGGGGCACAGGATCGAACTGACGGTCTAGGATGTGTACTTCCTGACCGGTCTCCCACCACTGGGGATGGTGGGAAACACTCAGCCAGTGTTGCCGCGGGGGCGACATATCATGGAGTTCGTGGAACGTCATTGTCGACCGGGTCTCCAAGTCAAGGGGACTCGAATACCGATCGGGGATCTAGAGAGGCTAGAAACCCGTGCAGTGGCCGCAGCAGTGTTGCGAATCCTGGGCACCCAGGCGTTCCATCACATCACTGGGGGGCAGATGATGATAGTGGAAAGTGTTTTGGGTGGGACCTACTATGGGTGGGCCCAAATGATGTTGGTGTCGCTAAAGCGACAGTTGTCACTATGCAGGCGGCAGGTGAACCATGATTGTTCATATGGGACGTTGGTGTGCGCCTTCTTCTTTGAGAAGATCCCGACCTTGAGGCCTCATGTACAGCTTCCAGATGGGGGCCCGAGGGAGCCCAGGATGCGCCGTTGGGGACGGCTACTGTGCAGAGGAGGAGGAGGGGCGGTCGGGCGGGTATTTCGACCGGAGTTTTTTGCCCATTGGGATCAGATGCCGCTGTACATAGATGACTACCCTTATAGTGGGATGAGCTACTATGGGGATCCGGATCTGCCACTTCCGCCTGGTCAAGTCTGGGGGCCCGATGGTAAGTGAAAAATTGCTATTCTTGTGTGGGCATGTTAAAGTTTTTTGAATAGTAATGGATGATACTGATTCATGGACTTTTGGTATGCAGATATAGCACCGGTAAAACCGGCTGGATATATGGGATGACCGGCAGCGTCTGGAGCTACAGTTCCAAGTGGGTCGAGAGCGGCGCAGAATGAGGATGCAGCCGCCCTGCTGGAGGACATCCGCCGTAGATGCGAAAGGTTGTTGATCGGAGTATCAGAGCGCGGGTGGCAGGACTTAGACGACCAGTACATAGAGACATGTGTTGGTCTCCCCTCGGAGTGGCGAGGTGTCATGCGGCGCATGGCGAAGGCCGGTCAGGCTATGCGTGATCTACATGCTGCAGGGGCAGAGCCATTGGCCCGGGAGCCTCCAGATAGTGATTAGGGGTAGGGGCATGTGGTGCCCCCTATGATGTATGTAGGGGCAGGTGGTGCCCCCAGTTTTGGATTTTTGTTTGTAACATGCTATGGGCATGTCGTATGTATCAGAGTATATGGACTCTAAACATATGTTTTGCGACACATATTATGGATATGCATCATCTTTCGATGGTTGATTTAATGTTATTGTCTTGTATGAAATGTGTGTGATAAATGCCAATCTAGAACATGGTTTGCAATACTATCTACATAGTGATTCTGTTCTCGAGGTACATGGTTGAAAGTTATGGTTTCAAACACACGTATTAAGATTTTCACTCGTAAATAGCGTCTAAACAGCACAGGGTTATGCACACGATAAACACCATTTAGTTGCATTACAAGAAGCAGGGAATCCAAACGAACGTGCAGATGGAGGATACGATGAAAGAGAGCATCAGCTAACAGACCACGCACTGCATCATATTCGGCCTGATTGTTGGTGGCAGAACCAATGCATACCCCGTTAGAAAGAACAAGGGCATGCAAGGGGGTGAAGATGGCCCAACCTGCCGAGGCTAGATTCCTGGAGTAGCGACTTGCACCATCGGCGTAGCCGATAAAGGGTGTGGACGGGGGTCCGGCAGAATGGTGTGACAAGACCATAAATGAGGGGATGAAAGGAAATGACGGCAGCGTGAGTGTACAGAAATCATCGAGCGGAAATCGCAGGGGGGAGTGTAAGGGGCAGGATGATCAAGACTCAAACAAGGTGGTGTATGAGGGCTATCGGAAACATGGTGAGGACTCGGGCTGCGGAGGTCAACAGAGGCACAAGTGGAGTGATCTCGGGTATGAGGAGGAACAGGGTGAGCAAGGGACACAACAGGGGAGGATGCAGATGGGCTAGGCTCCGAGTGTCTCACAGAGGAAGATAGGTAAAGGATGGTTACAGTAGACTCTGTCATTTGAACATCAGGGGGGGGAATGTCAATGGGAGCGGGGGGATCCTCAGGTTGACCTGAAGCATACTGCGCGAGGATAGGAGAGGCGGATTGATTTTTTTCAACCTCATACTCGCGGATCACCTCTAAAGAGGCGCGGTAATGCGTCAGGTGAGGACAATGGTGGGAGTAATGGCCATGGATGCCGCACAAAGCACAGGGTTTGTTGGTGCGGAGAGTCTTGGGGTTCTTGGTTACGGACGAAGAAGGAGTGGAAGCTTCAGGGACCGTAGACTCGGGGAACACGACTTTCACCATGGGCTGAATACGGGGTAACTCAGGACAAGTATGGGTAGCATGACCGGTGACATCACATAAAGCGCAAGCCGCGCGCGAGGGGCCGGCCGCCGTGGTAGTCTTGTTGTGCCCAATGCATTTCTTCTCGGGTGCCGTCGGCGGACAGGAGAAGGGTCTCGGTGGAGGGGCCGCGCGCAGGGGCAACAGAGGGGAAGTTGAGGGGGACCGGCTGAACCCGTGTCAAAGCCATAGCAGGGTTTGGGATGACCGAGGAGGTGGCGTTCGTGGATCAAGGTACCAGACCGGAATGCCCAAGGTCAAGTTAGGGAGAGAGAGGGTGGCCATGACGGGGACAGAATATACTCCGGGAGGGGGAGCTAGGAAAGGGATCTGCCCAGCAGGGTAATGGCCAGGAGGGGCGGCTTCGAGATGGTTGAGGCCAGGAGGAACCGATCCAGGAGGGTAAAGGGGTTCAGGGAGACCAGCTGTAGGGGTAGGGCCAGAAGGAAGAGGTCCGGCTGGCTGAGATGAATGGCTAGGAGCAGGTTGCGGAGGGCGAGGGAGAGGTTGCTGACTAGCCGAGGCAGGCCGCTTACCGGTAGCCTGAGACGATTGCATCATGCAAACATTCGAGGAGCTGGGATCAGTGATGGGAGGAGGAGGCAGGTTAGGGAAAGTTCCAAGCAGGGAGGAATCTTTGTAAATGCCGGGGCAGACACTGGTCAAGGAATCAACGGTTTGCTTGTTGGCTACAGAAGAGATAGTCGTCTCAGGAGATATCTAAGATTTTGGCTCATGATATGTCAACTGGTCAATAAAAACAGATCATATCTCGTTCGAAGGCGGCCGAGACAGAGGCGGAAGACCCGGCCGTAAGCCGCAACAGCGAACCTGCGAAAAAATTGCGTAAAAAAATCACCGAAAACCGGGCAGTCGCAAGCCCGACCTCGTTTTCGCGTGTGTCGCGAAAAGGGTGTAAAAGTGCGACCTCGGAGGTCCAGCCCAGCTTTATGGGTCAGAAAGGGACTATCTGCTCTGGGTTTTGTCTCTTGGCGTATTTTCGTAAAAGTTGTCGTCTCGGTGCTACCGGTTTCGTTACCTGTTTTAATAGCTCTAAACACACGGAAGTTAGACATTTTAATGTTTTAGGGTTTTATGTGAGAAAAATGACATAAAAGGAGGAAAACTAAGCAGCTGAATAGAAGCCCTAGGGCCTGAAGTAGCTGGATATGCAGGAAAATGAAAAATGACAGCGGTCGTAATTTAAAACCCGTGTGGAGTCGCCATTTGTTAGTATGAATCCTTTGTCGAAGTGTACGAAAAAGGACCACTTTAGCTACGCATAACTAATAGCCCTAACAACAAAAGTGGCCGCCAATATCTTCAGATCTGTGGTTAGTTGAACATAAAAGAGCTGCAAAAACCAGATCTATGCATGGAAAGACATTAAGCAGAAAAAACAAGGGTTTGCTCCATATACCAATAGACAAGACAAGAACAATTTTTGAAAGAATTTTTTATATTAATTGGGCACCTGGGAGGAAAACAAGAAGGCGTATCCAATTTTCCTCAGTGGGATGGGTTCTTGGAAGTCCTCAGCACTTCAGATCTAAGATTTCTCTCTCTTGTTGGTGTAGAAAACCCAATGCAAAGAATAGAGCTCAATGGGAGCTCACACAGCAAATGATGGAAAAATGTGACTAAGTGTATAGATCCAGAGTGATCTAATAGGCAACAAAAGGTGAAGAATGGTAGGAAAAACCCTCCTATTTATAACAAAATATTGGGTCATTCTAGATCTTGGTGCATGATTAAAACAATGTTAACCAAATCTAGATCCACCTTTTATGGAATATTTTATTATATTTGTTGGAGGGAAAAGGTATTTGACTTGGGTCAAATCCCTTGATTAGTCAAAAATAAATAAATAAATGATTTATTTATCTTTTTAAGGAAGTGGTTGGAAGGTAATCAAATAAATAATGATTTATTTAATTATTTGTGGGTGATTTGGTCATATTTAACAAGGAATATTATCTAAATAAGATTTAAATAATTATTCCTAGAAATTAATAAGATAAATAAAGGTTTATCTAGTTAATTTCTTTGATTTTGGGTTAAACATGACTGGGAATAATAATTAAATTATGGTTTAATTAATTATTACATGAGGAAAATAAAACAAATATGGGTTTGTTTAATATTTCCTTTTGGGGTTTCCTATTTTAACATAGTGAAAGTGGTTTTACTTAGGGTAAAACTGGTCTTACATGGTGTACTTGGGTCCATCTAATGATAATAAGTTAGATGACCAAAAAATGGTGTAACAGGGAACACTGCCTCTATTCCATAAACAAGCTGATATGGTGACATTCAAATGGATTTCTTTGTTGTTAGCCTGTCAGCCCACAAAGCATGCACTAACTTGTTATGCCATGATTTCTTATTCTCTTCAAGAAGCTTTTTGATAATGGTCACCAAGCTCTTGTCTGATGATTCAACTAACCCATTACCTTGTCAGTAATAAGCAGTTGAATGACCGAGTGCTATCTGATACCTGTGAAAAAAATTAGTCATTTTATTGGATCCAAAAGTAGTGGCATTATCAGTGATTATCTTTCTAGGGCAGCCAAATCTAGAGAGGATGTGGTCTTCTAGGAACATAATGATGACAGAATCTGTGGCATTCCTAGAAGGGATGGCCTCTATCCATTTTGTGAAATAGTCTGTGGCTGTAAGAATCCATTTGTGTTGTGTACAAGAAGCAGGGTGTATTTCTCCTATGAAATCTAGGCCCCACTGTTGAAAGGGAGCTTCAACAGTTATAGGTTGTAATGGTAACGGGAGGAGCTTCCTTTTGCGTTCAAAAATCTGGCACTTATGGCAGGCAATTATCATTTTGTCGATGTCATTGAAAAGTGTAGGCCAGTAATAGCCAGCTCTGAGTATTTTGTTAGCAGTGGCTTTCCAGTTTAAATGGCATCCACACTCTCCTGCATGGAACTCATGTTTTACCCTCTCTACTTCAGTTTCAGGCAGGCATTTCAGCAGCAAACCATTTGCATTTTTCCAGTACAATCATTCATTTAAAATGCAATAGTTCCTAGCTTTCAACTTCAGAAAACGGGCCTTAGTCTTTGATAAGTCAGGAGGGGCATTAAGTTTTATAAGCACATACAGGATGTCAAAATACCAAGGAGAATTTTGAAATTGTTCTTCAACTGTAGGATCAGGAAATCCTTCATGTTCATCCAGGGCATCTACCATGTTTATATCAAGGGCTTGCAAGTTTGATTAAGCCATTAGTTGAGCCAAGCCCTGACCTTTGATCAGTTTTGTGGGTTTTATTTCCACATCATACTCTAATATTACAGCAATCCATTTGCCCCTCTTTCCATCAGGATCTTGGGACAAAATGTCTTTTACCACTATGTTTGGCATGTAGGCAATGATGTGAGAACGCAGAATATACACCCTAAAGTCTTTCAAGGCTTTTACCAAGGCATAGGCCTATTTTCCAATATGTTATATTTTAAGGGTGCATCCCTCAGAGCTTAAAGAAATGGGTTGTTCCTGTCCCTCTGGATTTTTCTGTAGTGGAATTGCAGTCACTGTATGCTCAGAGGAAAAGGATAATATCAAGAAGTCTTTTGAAAAGTCAGGGCTAATTAAGACAGGTGCCTGGGTGAGTGCAATTTTAACTAATTCAAAAGATTTTTTAGCCTCTACAGTCCACTTAACCCCTACACCTTTTTTTAGAATGTTTGTCATATCCATGAGGTGCTCAGCTAAGTTGGGAATAAACCTCCTTAAGAAGTTAATTTTC